>JAPFFP010039611.1:0-15057 GCA_026153255.1 Solanum medicagineum | reverse complement strand
GGTGAGTGGATAGGCCTAAAAAACCCTTCTCCAACAAGTCCCTCAATTTCTCCTTCTACTCCTTTAACTCCGCCGGGGCAATATGATAAGGGGGAATAGAAATGGGTTGATTATCGGGGAGGAGATCTATACCAAAGTCTATTTCCCTTTTGGGAGTAAATCGGGAAGGTCATTTGGAAATACATCAAGGAACTCATTTACCACCGGAACCGACTCTATGGGAAGGACTTTACACTCCACATCCCTAACGCTCACAAGATGATAAAGACAATCCTTAGAGATCAACTTTTGGGCTTTAATGAAAGAGATGAACCTACCCTTGATAATCACATCATGACTCTCCCACTCAAGAACAGGTTCATTTAGGAAATAGAATTTGACCCTAGGGGTTCTACAATCAATAGAGGCATAATATGCATCCAACCAATCCATCCCAAGAATGACATTAAAATCAACCATAATCCAACTTAACAAGATCACAAGGCAATATTTTATGCAAGATGCAAATGGAAAATTTTTTATAGACCTTACTAGCAACAATAGATGCACCGATACGAGTAGACATCTCATAAGACTCACATAACAATTCGGGCTCAACATAAAACATTTTGGCAATAAGGGGAGTAATAAAAGAAAGAGTGGCACCGAGTCTATCAATGCATACACATCAAAATCAAAGATTTTTAACATACTGGTGACGACATCAGACACCTCATCAACCTCTTGCCTCCCATGTAAAGTATAAAACCAATTGTTCCTTAGGGCACCACCTTGTTGACCTCCTCTCCTATAGGAACAACATTAGCACCCCGGCCTTGAGGATTAACATCCTTACCCATGTTGCGATTACGTGGGAAATTCCATTATCTTGTGGCCCGCTTCACCAAAAACATAGCAAGCATTAGTAGCCCTCAAGCATGGCCACCATGACACTTACCATATCTTGGACACACGGGTCTAAGCATCACACCACCACCCTCTTGAGGCCTTGGGTAGTCATTAGCAAATCTCCCACTAGGAACATGAGAAGACCCTTGGCCTTGATGAAACTAGCCATACTTGACACTTTGGAACTTACAATCAAAATCGACCCTCTTGGCCTCATGACCCCTTCTCTTCCTCAATTTCTCCCCCTCCAATTGTTCGGCATAAGTCATCAAGCGGGACAAATCCATTTCCTTAATCAACATGGTGGTATGACATTCTTCACTTACCCAATTGATGGTACTCCCTCACACTTATAGATCCTTGCTTCAAGTTCATGAAGTCCACCAATTTGGCTTCCCTAAGCTCAAGAGGGGAAACTGATTAAGGAAAGCTGCCTTCAACGCCTCCCATAGAACCACATTGTTGTCTCCTTCTACTTCTTTCATTGAGTATAACAAATTTGAACCACCCCCTTGATTTGGTAAGCCACCAACTCCGGCTTTTCTTCTGAACTCACACCCATTATAGATAACACCTTGTATATCTTATCAAGAAAGTCTTGAGGATCTTCATCCACCTTAGACCTATTAAACTCTAGTGGGTTCATCCTCACAACGTCTCTCACCCGAGATGCTAGAGTAGGAGCATGAGTGGCTAAGGCCCCTTGGCTGGCTTGATTAGCCACAACTTGATCTAGTAAAGTGAGAGCATCCCGGAGTTCACCATGAGCCGGTTGTTTCTTGGGTGTGCATGCTCTTCTTCCTCTTGTGTTAGGCATGATATAGCATAGCAAAGAACAATCGTTGGGGGAGGGAACCCTACCTTAACTTCTATAGCACAACATAGAGTAAGAAGAAGGGAAACATTTCCTAAAACATCTCATAGCCTCCTACTCATAGTTGTGGTGTACAACATAAGCATGAACAAGACTCTAATCGACGTGGTGTGTTGGATGTCGAGGACCATTAACAACCTAGTGCTCTGATACGAAGTTTTTCATGACCTAAGCTTAGGGCCTAGATGTGACACGACACATGGGAAACCTGAAGGGACCTCAAGCAAGCCTCTTAGCATCAATACATAGAGTAAAGAGAGTCAAGACTCATAGCATCAATACATATCTTGTCCAATAACACCAATAAACATAGAACTTAGCGGAGGCCAAGACAAGAAACAGGGCTCACCCTCATAGTCAAACATATAATAAAAAGGAAATAGAGTCTTTATACATAGCATGAGATCAAGAAATTGTCCCCGAAGTTGAGGACTCACCATTTGCTTTGCAGAGAAATCGTACTAGCTACGTAGAGGAGGAGGAGGATGATCGAGAGGGGCTTCTGTTCATACATGGTAACATCTTTTAGGCATGTAGTATGTGTTAGCACGTGTCAATGTACTAAGTATGTAGGATACAATGCAACAATAAATAAGCAACATAGTCAAATTGCCTAGTTAAGCAATAGATGATAAATAGATAAGCAACATAGTCAAACTGCATAGTTAAGCAATAGATGATCATATAATAATATGACATGCATGAGTGATACTTGAAGTAAACATGCTTATATATAGGACATTACATGTGTAGGAAGAGACATCAAGAGTAACCAAGGCCTATCTCCTCCTTGGCAAGGTGATTGAGGTAGAAACCCCCCAAATTGGTTGCACGAGCCTACTACTTCCCGAGAGAGGCAATTGAGGTATAAAGCTTCCAACATGGTTGCATGGGCCTACGACATTCTGAGCGAGGCAATTGATGTATAAACCCCCCAATATGGTTGCATGGGCCTACTACCTCCTGAGTGAGGCAATTGAGGTATAAAGCCACCCAACATGGTTGCACAGGCCTACTACCTGCCAAGCGAGGTGATTGAGGTACATACCCCCCAACGTGATAGTTTGAACCTACTACCTCCCGAACGAGGCAGTTGATCAACTCCCAACACTATAGATACTTTTCATGAAATAAACACATTTATACCATTTTTTCATCATCATAAAGTAGTAAAAGTCATAGGTCATGCAATAGAACATCAATAGATCAAGAACCCTAGATCGAATATTTTATCAAATACTTGGATGTGTAATATAGTGTCAAACCATGTAATTAAAGAGTGAAATCATGCGAGAAATCTTGAAGTAAATCATCCTACCAATACTTAGTAACATCATCATACAATATACATCAAAAACCTTCATCAAATCTCAATATAGATCAAAGATTCGTAGCTCAAAATATGCTAAAACAGTCACACTTTTACAAAACCCCAATGTAGTTCCTAGTCAAGTTCATAATAGAAAACCCATATGTAAAATCATCTTTGAAACATGTATTTTAGTTAAAAAGGGAGCTTGGGAACCATAGGTTAATGAACCTAATGGTTGAAACCCACATACCTTAGCTATGGAGAATTCTTGGTGAAGATTGGAAGTGGAGACTTGATGGTTGAATGAAATCCTTAAGATCCGGATGAGTTTTGAGACTTGGAATTTTGTGGTGAAATATTTGTCTAAGTATTTGAGAGAATATTAGGGAATATTTAGTATGATATAATGTGAAATATGGCTAAGTATATCTGTTTTCGCGCATGGGAGGACTTAGGCCCAAGACCTAAAAGTCTTGGACCAAACAAAAATAACTGGCAAAAATTAACACTAGTCCGCGTCCTGGCCGCGGTTCGCCAGGGCACGGACTCATTCTGGATAAGGAAAATGAAATTTAAATTGTGATTCGTTTGCTATAAAATCGGGGTTAGACCCATTCCCCACTAAATTTGACCCTTTGTTCAAGAATATGAAGTCGAATTTTTTATATCACGCATGGATTTTGAGATATAGGGAAATTACAATTCTGGGAACTTCCGAGGCACATTCTTGAGCACTTTTTGGAGTCGTTTCAAATCCCAAACAAGCCTCTTAAGCATGCAGAGCACATCCTTAATTTTGTAGAAGCATAAAAGAGTAATAAACATGTTGCACATAATTTCTAAGGGAAGCGGGGCTTTGGACTCACGCCATGGGGATGTTATAGGGAAGAGAATAAGCATGAATCACATAGCAAGTAAATCTAAAGGGCGAGTAAGTATTACTCACGCTATGGGGACAATTAGAGACTTGGGATTTTCACCTCATCACTATCGTCATACAACAAGAACATAAGGGAGTGGGGACTAAGGGAAAAACTTTGATAACTACATAGCATAGCTAGTCGAGCTCAATAGAACATTGCCATAACAATATACAACGACACCTCTAGTCATGAATAGAACAGGGGTCAAGACATCTCCCAGGCTCACCTCAAATATAGTATCAAAAATTAGATAAGTCTGAGTGATGGTAAGTGGTTGACATCTCCGGAAGTAGAGGCCTTACAAATAACAATTCTTCACACGAACCGACTAGCCATGTAGAGGTAGAGGATGGAAAGGAGCTTCGGTCCCAACATGGTAAAATCATGTAGGAAAAAAGTATGCATGAGCACTTGGAATGTACTAAGTATGCTGAGTGAAAATGCAACAGGAGACATAAGTCATACTTAAATAATATGCATATTCATAGTCAATGGATACAAGCTTAATATATCATGCATGCTCAATGCCATAATCAAATTATGCAAGAATGAATAATCAATTCAGGTGACATATCATACATAGATGGGAAGGGACCACAACTGACATGTAATACCAAGCGAGCTACTACTTGAAATCTCGATGTTCACTCCACAGTGGACTAGAAGTGGTCTATTTTGCTAGGGCAAACCAAACATTCACCTTATGGGAACACCACCTTTTTTGGAAATTTTACCTAATAATTACTTTACGGGAACACCATCCATTTTGGTACACACATCTTATTAACATTACCGGAACACCACCCATATCGGTATAGGAATCATATGTGTCGTACGGGAACACCACCTATTTTGGTCAATCATGTAACTTGAGCTATATAGATCCATTAGCTAATTCACAAAACTATGGTGGCAACATAGCCATGGGATAATGGATATCGACCAAGGTTCGCTCGGTGCTATGTCACTATCACGACCCAAGCCTAGGGCCTAGACATGATATGACGCGAGAGGAACCCAAAGGGACCCCAAGAAAGCCTCTTAGAACATCATTACACATACTTGGTCATGAAAGAAATAAAATAGAAACAAAATAGTAGAAACATGGATAACCGAGACATCATTCATATCATAACAACACGAGTCTAGAGAGAGTCAAGCTCATAACATAACATATGACATGTTTAACAACTTCTCTATACATAGGTAAGAGCGGGGGCCAAAACAAGCAACCTAACTCACCCTCATAGTCAATATTTACAAAAAAAGAAAGGAAGTTTTAGAACATAACAAGAAATCATAAGCAACGTCCCCAGAATAAAGGACTTACCAACAAGCTTGAGTGAAATCATACTAGCCACGTGGATGGAGATGCTCAACCGAAGCTCATTTCCTACATGATAACATCATGTAGGCATAGAGTATGCATTAGTACATTTGAATGTACTAAGTATGTAGGATGCATTGCAACAAGAGATAGGCAACATAGTCAAAATGCATAAGCATAAGAAATTAATAACATAATAACAATATGACATGTATGAATGATGCTTGAAGTAAAACATGCTTACAATCCCAATAAACTTGTAGAAATCATAATACGTAGGTGTGGAAAGAGACCTCAATCGTTATCGAATAAGAGCAAGTGAGCTACAACTTGGAATCCCGATGATTACCCCTCACTGGTAAAGAGGTGGTCTACTTGTCAAGATTAACCATACTCGACCTTACAGGGTCCCACCCCATTTTTGATGAAGTAATCCTTCTTAGAGGGTCCCACCCCATTTCGGAAAGGATTTATGACCATATCCACCTTACGGGGTCCCGCCCGTTTCAAATTAAATGACCTTTCTTAAGGGGCCCCACCTCATTTCGCGAAGGAATTTAAGAGAAAGTGTACTAAATGGATCCACTAGTATTGCAAGGGTATAACATAGTCCTGTGGTGGTACATAGTTCAAGGAAAGATAGCAAACCCTCCATCTATCGATGCTAAGCCTAATCCCACAGAATATGTAAGGTAATCATATCTTTAATAATTTGCTAGAGATAGCAACATGACACGAGTAGCTCTAAAACATCAATGACCTCTAATGGTGAGCCCAACTTCAAACATAAGAATAGTTCATCATCAAACATTTCCCTTGCATCAACATCAACTTTAAAGGGCTCAAAAGAGCTAAAATCATTAAGAAAGGGCTTAAACTGGGCTTTACAATATCCTCAACATTTCCATGAGTTAAACATATCTTTAGAAAGCTCATAATCATCATAGAGTCACTTGGATCATAATTCAAACAATAGATCATCAAAACTTAAAGAATCCTTAAAAAAGCATTTTATCAAACACTTGACGGGTGTGTAATGCTAGTGTAAAATCATGCAATTCAAGAGTGGAATCATGCTAGAAAATTCAGCATAAAACCATCAATGGATACTTAATAACACCCTCAAGCAATATTCATCAAAACCCTTCATCAAATCTCACAATAGATCTTGGTTTCATAGTTCAAAACATGCTAAAACAATCACAATTCCATAAACCCCAACATAGGAGGCAGTGAAATCATAATATGTAAGACCGATGAGTAAATCAACTCTAAATCATGCAATTTTAAGTAGAAGGAAGCTTGGGCATAATGGGTGAAAGGAACCCATGAAAGAAGCCCACATACCTTGACTTTAGAGGATCCTTGAAGAAGATTTGAGATGGAGACATGAAGCTTGAGTGCAATTGGTATGATCAAGAAAGGGTTTTGGCACTTGAATTTTGAGAAAAATATTAGTCTAAGTATTTGAGTGAGTTTTGGGGAATGTCTTGTATGATATCAGGGTAGAATATGGCTAAGTATAGGTATTTTCATGTATGAGAACACTTAGGGCCCACAAATCAAACGTTTTGGACCAAACTTGGAAAACTGATATACACAGATACATTGTCCTTGCATCGCACATACCTTATTGGAATTTGACACTTTGAAAATTGAAATTGTGATCGTTCACTCTAAAATCAGGGTTAGACCCTTTTTCCACTCAATTTGACCCCCTGAACAAGAATATGAAGTTAGGATTTTGAAACAACACACAAATTTTGAGATATAAAGAAATTACGATTTCGGGCACTTCCGAGGCATATTTTCTTGTACTTTTTAGGGTTGTTTCAATATCTCCCCTTGGGAACATTCGTCCCCGAATGTCAAAGAATCGTATATGAGAAGAGTAAACATGAAGAAATCAGCCCCAACAAGAATGCAACAACATACTTAAAACACATTTTCATAATCTCAACATATGTGTCAAAATCATCATATATTATCACCATAGATGTGAATGCATGCAAATGACATAGGGGCTGAAACATAAACTTTGGAATCATAAAAGAAAAGGACTATACACGTTATCATAAGCGTGAATAGAGTGAAAGAGGTTTGGATATCACTTCTCCATGCCTGCTCCAGCTTCCCGAGAGAAACTATAGACTAGACGATTCTTCTAAATTGCCTTGACGAACACCACATCCTTATCAATCAACTTCCACACCCATCCATCCATTATCTCCACTGGCACCTTCCTTAAGCCAACATATCCTCCACAACACCAGCAAACCTCAAGGATCCATAACACTAGAGTTACCAACACATCCTCTCAACCTAGAAGCATGAAGAACCGGACGAACCATATTCACATCCCTAGGTAATTCCAATCTTTAAGCAACCTTGCCAATCCTCCTCTACACTATATAAGGACTCACAACCCTAAGCTTAATTGTCAACCTTAATCACACATAGTCCACTTGGTACCATGAACCCCCATCTCCTCCTTGGGAGACAACCTCAACTCTTCCTATTTTCACTAGAAACCTCCAACTCTAGGAATGTGGGATCAAGGCCTTGATTATCTAGACCCCCTTCAACCAAAGAAGCTTTGGGACTATCAAGAATACTACACCACCATGCTCAACACCTTTCAACCTAACCCCCAATCTAGCCAACCGATGGACCTCTCTAGTCACCTCTTTGCCACCATCCTCAACACATGCTAGGTTACCTAGAGCACCGACCACAACATTAGCCTTACCGGGGAAAATACTGCACACTCACATCATAATCCTTAAAGAGTTCTTACCACCTTCTTGTTATCTTCCATTCACCCTATCACATTTAGCAAACAACCCATCATCATCCAAGACTTGCTGCACTACCCCTAAATGATTCACAAGCTCCAATAAGTCAATGTACCACTACTAGAGGCCACCCCTTAACACGTCAAGGTAGGGTTTTAAGACCCTATTCATGAAACCTATAAACATAGTTGGTGCATAAGTCAACCAAAAACTCCAACAGTACTCACAATATTCGCTCCTAATCCGGAAAGACACTTACGGATATCACCTATCCTCATCCTCTTGGGGACAAAGTTTAAATCAATGATCAAGCTTAGAAAAGTCACTAACACATTGTAGTTGACAAAATAGATTGATCATCCTTAATCATCACATTAGAACCTTACGGGTGCTCACTCAATGGAAGCATGCAATACAAGTAGCCAAACCACTCTAAGACCGCCAACCCATCGAACAAAGTTCAACCAAGGTCATAAGACAAGACTCTATGCAATAAGAACATGGGGCAACTCCTTAGAGATCAACCGTACCATAGTACAAGAAATGGAGGTGCCTCTTTTGCTACCACTTGATAGCCTCCCACTCAAAAACGGGTTCATAAGGAGTCAGATTCTAACTCTATGGGTCCTACTATCCATGGGAGCATAATATGAATGCAACTAATCTACCCCAAGAATGACATCATTCCTATGACATCAACTCCAACAAGTCACAAGCCAAGACCTAAGGCAAGATGAATGCGGAACAACACCTATGAATATTCTTAGCAACAATATACTCAACAAAGAGGTAGACGCCAGAGGTTCACATAACAACTCGGGGGATAAAATAAGCCCACTAGAAACCAAATGTAATAATGAAAGGAATAGTGAAACTCGGACCCATCAATCCATACACATCAAAGTCAAAGGAAACCCCAACTTACCGGTAGCATCACCGGGTGTCTCATTACCCCTTTGCCTCCTTTGAAGAGCATATAACCTATTTTGCCTCGGAGAACCCCCTTGGCCATGAAAGCGACCATCTCTACCTTTGATTTGGCCATGAGGACAATCAATGACCCTATGAACTATTTCACCACATCCAGAGCAAGCACTAGAGTTCCTCTGACACGGGGCATCATGGTTCTAACTACACATAGGGCACTTGGGCTTGGGCCCTCCACCATTACCACCTTGGTGTCTTGGATTATCATTAACAAACCTTCCATTAAAAGCATTGGAAGGCCCTTGGCCTTGATGGAACTCTCCATCCTTGGGACTTTGTGACTTACCATGAATATGGGCCTTCTTGGCCTCCCTACTCCTCCTCTTCCTCAACTTTTACCCTTCCAATTGTTCGGCATATGTCATTAAGAGGGAAAAATCCATGTCTTTAATCAACATAGCGCACTGGTACTCCGTATTCACCAAATTGGACACTCCCATCATAAACTTATTCATCCTTGGCCTCGAATTAACAACCATGTGTGGAGCATACTTTGAGAGTTGGTTGAATTTGAGGGCATACTCCCTCACACTCATTGATCCTTGTTTCAAGATCATCAACTCCATTATCTTGGCCTCCCTAAGCTCAAGAGGGAAGAACCAGTTAAGAACGACCACCTTGAACTCCTTCCATAGAACCACATTGTAAAGCCCCTTGTCTTCCTTCAATTGTATGAACCATATTTGTGTTACACTTTTGAGTTTGTAGGCTGCCAACTTCGCTTTCTCCTCCGATCTAACACCGATGATAGCCAATATCTTGTAGACCTCATCAATTAACTCTTGATGGTCCACTTCTACCTTTGACCCATAAAACTCTGGCAGATTCATCCTCATAAAGTCCCTCGCCCTAGATGCCGGAGTGGGAGGAAGAAAGGCATGGGCCCCTTGGTTTAGTTGATTAGGCACAACTTGAGCTAACATAGTAAGTACATCCCGAAATTCTTCATGAGTCGATTGTTCTTCAAGAGAGCGGACTTTTCTTTCTCTTCTGTTAGGCATGATCTAGCATAGTAAAGAATAATCTTTAGGGGGAAAAACCTTGCATTAACTCAATAGCACGATATAGATCATGAAGAAGGAAAATATTTCCTAAAATGTCTCATAGCCTCCTACTCATAGTTGTGGTGCACAACACAACCATGAATAAGACTATAATCGATGCGGTGTGTTGGACATCGAGGATCTAACAACCTAGTCCTCTGATACCAAGCTTTTGACGATCCAAGCCAATGACCTAGACATGACACGACACGAGGGGAACCCAAAGGGACTCCAAACAAGCCTCTTAGTACATCATTACACATCCTTGATCGTTGAAGCAATAAAATAGTAACAAAAGAGAAAAAATAGGGATAACTGGGGCTAAGGGACATCATTCATATCATAACAATAAGAGTCAAGCTCATAACATTACACATGACTTATCTAACAACACCTCTAATACATAGATAAAAGTGGAGGCCAAGACAAGAAATTGCGCTAACCCACATAGTCAATATTTACATAAAAGAAATACAGTTTTAGAAGATAATAAGAGATCATAAGCAACGTCCTCGGAATGGAGAACTCACAAACAAGCTTGAGTGAAATCGTACTACCCACATGGATAGAGATGCTCAAGTGTGGCTCCATTTCCTACATGGTAACATCATGTAGGCATAGAATATGTGTTAGTACGTTTGAATGTACTAAGTATGTAATATGCAATGCAACAAGAGATAGACAACATAGATAAAAAAAACATAAGCATAAGCAATGAACAACACAATAACAATATGACATGTATATGATGCTTGAAGTAAAACTTACTTACAACCCAAATCAACTTGTATAGATCATAATACGTAAGTGTGGGATGAATCCTCAACTTACAAAGAATAAGACCAAGGGAGCTACAAGTTGAAATACTGTTGATTACCCCTCACCGGTAAAGAGGTGGTCTACTTGCCAAGGTAAACCATATTCCACCTTATGGGTTCCTGCCCCATTTTGGATGAAGTAACCCTCCTTACCATGTCCCGCCTCATTTCGAAAAGCATTTACGACCATAGCTCACCTTACGGGGTCCCGTCCCATTTTGAATTAAGTGACCTTCCTTACTGGGCCCCATCCCATTTCGGGAAGTAATTTAAGAGAAAGTGTACTAAATGGATCCACTTGTATTGCAAGGGTATAACATAGTCCTATAGTGGTACCTATTTCAAGGAAATAGAGCAAGCCCTCCATCCATCGGTGCTAAGCCTAATCCCATGGAATATATACGGTAATCATTGCCTTCATAATTAGTAAGAGATAGCAAGATGACACAAGTAGCTCTAAAATATCCTTGACCTCTAATGGTGAGCCCAACCTCAAATATAAGAGTAGTTCATCATCAAACATTACCCTTGTATCAACATCAACATTAAAGGTCTCACAAGAGCTAAAATCTTTAAGAAATGGCTTAAAACTGGCTTTACAACATCATCAACATTTCCATGAGTTAAACATATCTTTAGAAAGCACATAATCAACATAGAGTCACTTGTATCATAAATCAATCAATAGATCATCAAAACTTAAAGAATCCTTAAAAAGGCATTTTGTCAAACACTTGGCAGGTGTGTAATGCTAGTGTAAAATCATAAAATTCAAGAGTGGAATCATGCTAGAAAATTCACTATAAATCCATCAATGCATACTTAGTAACACCGTCAAGCAATATACATCATCTAATCTCATAATAGATATTGGTTTCATAGCTCAAAACATGCTAAATCAATCACAATTCCATAAACCCTAACGTAGTAGGTAGTGAAATTCATAATATGTAAGACCCATGAGTAAATCAACTCTAAATCATGTAATTTTAGGTAAACGGAAGCTTAGGCATCATGGGTAAAAGGAACCTACGGAAGAAAGCCACATACCTTGAGTTTGGAGGATCCTTGAAGAAGATTGGAAATGGAGACTTGAAGCTTGAGTGCATTCCTTATGATCTGGAAACGGTTTTGGCACTTTAGTTTTGAGAGAAATAATAGTCTAATTGTTTGAGTGAGTATTCGGGAATGTCTTGTATGATATGAGGGTGAAATATGGCTAAGTATAGGTATTTTCATATATGGATACACTTCGGCCCACGACTCAAAAGTGTTGGACCGAACATGAAAAACTGGACAAAAAAAATACACAGGCGCATCGCGGATACCTCACTGAAATTTGACACTTTGAAAATTGAAATTGTGAATTGTTTGCTCTAAAATCGCGGTTAGACCCTTTTCCCACTCAATTTGACCCCCTGAACGAGAATATGAAGTCAAAATTTTTAAATAACGCACGGATTTTGAGATATAAGGAAATTACAATTTCTGACACTTTCAAGGCATATTTTCGGGCACTTTTTGGGGTAGTTTCAGTCACAATCCCATGGAATACTCAAATTATTCTTATTATCATAATATACAAATCATTGTGATATTCTCATAGTTCATAAAGTAGCTCATCAAAAATAAAGTTTCATTATATCAAAGATAGGGCTTCAGAACTTTTCATATCTTTCACAACATTCTCAAGACTCATAGAATACATAATAGCCCTTCACAAATCATATCCTTCGTAAATCACATATCCTACCACAAGTCATTTGTCAACATAAGAAACATGGTTCATAATTTAGTAAAACATAGTCGCTATGTATTCATGTGCTGTCAAAATACAACAAATTTGATGCTTAAAATTTAGGATTTTGTGTGTTCTCAATGAGACATTTATGTTTTTTGTGTTTTTGTGCATAGTTTTTGCAGGAAAGTATGTTGGCATGATTTTGGTGCAAATTGCAGGATTTTCTGATTTTTAAAGGTTTATGAGACCCTCTACAAGTCGGAGAAATTTCTCCGAGTTGTAGACTGGATTTCATGGAGATTTCCAATGAAATTTGAAGATTGAAGTTCATCCCGATGAGACCTCTTTACGAGTCATAGATCACTCTATAAGTTGTATAGGTGGTTTCGTGAAAAATTCTAGTAAGATCCAGTGAACGATCGATTGATGCAGATGATGTTTACGAGAGCACAATATGAGTCATGAATTAGTCTATGACTCGTAAAGTGAATCCATAACAGTGAAGTCCAAGATCTCAAGACCTGAATACGAGACCATAAAGGCCTGTCATACAACGTCATCGACATGTTTTTCTCTTTTTCAGGACTTGTTTATAAATATAATAAATAGTAATTTTTAGTTCATTATTAAGGGAATGCAATAGATACGACGTCATTAGAGTACTTTTTAGGGTTTTGCACTTGGAGACAAAGTATTGGAGAGGAGAATATACTTGCCGATTTAGTGTATCTTTCAATCTTGTGATTCTCAATACAATTTGAGTTTCTTTGTTCTTCAATTCAATTTGGTAACTGATCAATTATTTCTTCTTAATTCATAGTTTCTTCATCTACCCATAGCATGAGTAGTTAAACCCACAATTGGGGGTTGTGAGAACCATGAAGATCTAGCCAAATAAACCTAGATAATTTACAATTCATAGAATGAGCATTTACATTTATTAAACAATTATCTTCATTTTGCATGTTTTCTAGTGATGGACCACATTAGAACTTATCTACTGTGACCTTCCCAATCCAGATGGTAATAAATAGGAAAAGAGATTGGTTAACAAGATTCAATGATGTATTCTCGTCTAATCAACCAAATTAGACCAAGGGCAGGTTGAGTGGGACCATGGATAATGGTCAGTATTGCACACTATGGAGGTGGGACAAGTCACAAAGTGAAATTCACATCTCACCTTCGACCAAAAGTTTTGGTGAACTTAAATTACCGTGCTACATGCTTCACTCTAGTCGAAAATTAGGTTATTAGTGGATATTGAGTTAGTGAATTATGGGGAACACAACTCCCAAGTTGCTCTCCATTATTGATTGTCTTTTGTTTAAGTTAGTTTAGTCTAATTTCTTATCAATCATTGGAACCTCGCCTTTTTAGGAATTTAAGTTAGTTAATACTTGAATTGTTTATTAGTGAATCAATTTGGAAGTCTCTGTATTCTCAGTGGAATTCGACCCTAACCTTAGATAGACTTTATATTTGAAAATAACCGCTTTATCCTCCAAAAAGGTGGTGTAACATGGTCTTGATCAAAGATTATGGTGCCGTTTTTGGGGAATACGGCTAGACTTTCATTGAAACCACTAGTAATTGTAATTCGAGTGCTCCTTTCTTAGTTTTGTTGTATTTTACTTTTGTTCTTGTTTTTGTTTTGTTTCTTTGCAAGGTATACTAGGAAGTGTATGTCCAACACTAGGAGTCAAGGGAATCCCTTAACTCCACTTGATTCAGAGATACAACGAATTACAAGAAGAATGGCTCAAGAGAATGCTAACAATGAGGGTAATACAACTTTGAATTGGAATGGTAACGATGATGATCATAATGACAACCCACCTCATTTGGAGAACATTCCATAGGCTAGGGATTTCAATGACAATGTCTACTGGTGGAATCAATATAGATTAACCATATGGATATGGATGTGATCGGGGCGATTGTGTTGCCACCACTACCGGCTGACACAAAGTTTGCTATTTCTAGTGGGTTAATTCATATGCTACAAAACCATAGATTATTTGTGGGCCTATCATCAGAGGATCCCCATAGACACTTGCACAATGTGGCATTTATTTGCAAGAGTGTGATAAGGACAAAAATCTATCTATGGATGTTGTGGGGCTTCGTACATTCCCATTGTCTCTTATGGGCAATGCTGCGGTATTGCTATCTGAGATCCAATAGAGTTTAATCACTAGTTGGGTAGACTTGTAGAAGGCCTTCTTTGAAAGGTACTTCCTTAGGTCGAAGAAGCTCAAGTTAAAGGATCAAATCAACAATTTTGAGCAACGTCTTGGTGATTCATTTACCAATACGTAGGAGTAGTTTACTAAGTTTTTCAGGAGC
>JAPFFP010039600.1:0-15057 GCA_026153255.1 Solanum medicagineum | reverse complement strand
AGGACTGGAATTCTCAGTAGGGGATTGGGTATTTTTAAAGGTGTCTCCAATGAAAAGGGTTATGAGATTTGGTAAGAGAGGAAAACTGAGGCCACGTTACATAGGGCCATATCAAATTATTAAGAGGATTGGGCAAGTTGCATATAAGGTGTCTCCAATGAAAAGGGTTATGAGATTTGGTAAGAGAGGAAAACTGAGCCCACGTTACATAGGGCCATATCAAATTATTAAGAGGATTGGGAAAGTTGCATATGAACTAGAGCTACCCTAAGAGCTTTCCATGGTTCATCCAATTTTCATGTCTCAATGCTTCGAAAATGCATAGGTGACCCATCCCATATCACTCCTATTGAGGATGTGCAGGTTACAGAAGATCTTACCTATGCAGAGTTACCTGTTGCTATTCTAGATCGTCAAGTTAAGAATCTAAGGAATAAAGAAATAGCTTCAGTAAAAGTAATTTGGAGGAACCAGCAAGCAGAAGAAACAACGTGGGAGGCCGAGGATGTAATGAAATCAAAGTGCCCTTACTTATTTGAAGCTAAAGTGGAAATCCAACATGCAAAATTGGGATAGTGATAGGTACGTGTGATTAAATATTCAGTGTGTTGTCAAAAGTTTGTGTAAGTAAAGGTTTAAATTTGGTTAAGCTATTCAATTCTATTAACATTCGAGGACGAACGTTCCTAAGGGGGGAGGATGTAACACCCCACACCTTACAATACTAGTACTATACAAATGAAACATGACACGGTTTGGTTAAATTAGCACTAATTTTTAGAAGTGCTTGAATCTCATGTTAATGGGCTATATGTGCGTCTAACGCTTGAGAGGGTCGAGCGCGTACATGTTTTGTGTCGAATTGAGGATATTATGATCTTAAATGAAGTAAGAGGATTGAGGTGCTTGTAGGACTTAGTAAGCTAGCAAGTGAGTCACCTACTCGCTTAGCTTAAATTTTGCTACCTAAACGGAGACGAGGCTCGACTTCGAATTTTCCCAAGTTCGATTATGAATAAAGTCCGTGATAAAGGTGTACATTTGGCCCATGTTTTAGCATCACACATGGACTATATTTTCATCCCAATAAGTATATTAAAAAGGGCCAAAAGACATCACAATGCACTTGGCTAATTTGGCCCAAACTAAGTGAAGTGAAAGTTGGAAAAATGGGCAGCCCAAGCCCATCAACTTGGAGACCCATTTAGGCCCAAGTGTGAGGGCCAAGCTAGTGGATAACCAGCTTATTAATATGTGGTATATAATGTTCAAAAGGTAAAGAGTAAGTCGGCTTAAATGGTCCTTTAAAAAGGGGTTACAAGCAGCAAAAACTCATTCACTTTAAACTTGGCAAATTTCAGCTTTCTCAAAACTTTATTGTTCTTACTTATTGACCTAGCAAGCAGCTACGAGGGGACCTCTAGGGTTCTTGGAGAAGACCTACACCTTGAAGTTAGTGGTAAGTAAGCTTACACATGTGTTTAGTATGATTTTCTTATGAAAAAAACAAGTATATGCTAGTATGTTTGTGCTGAAAATTTGGGACATGTGTTTGGAAAGTTGCTGCACACTTGCCTTTTATTTTAGTGACTTCTCTATGGCTTATGAGCTGTATTATGAAGAGAATTTTATGTTCTTAATATAGTTTGAGTTATAAATATTACCCTAAGGTTGCTGCCCTGATTTTTGGTTTCATTTAACAAACGCGTTTTATTGTGTTATCTTAAGTGTAATGTTGATTGGAACTTGTGGGCTGTTGGATGGAAGTTTATTAGCTCACGTCCTTCATGACTTTTTGGGTGATGTTCTAAGGCTGTTTTAATACTATTTTTATGTGTAAATGTTGCTGGAACAGTTTGGTTAGAGTTGGAATAGGTTTGGAATTGTCGATGTCGAAATGTAGCGAAGGAAGGTAACGTTATGTTGTCCATTTGTAAGTTGTGTAGAATTATTATGTGTTGTGCTTTGTGGGATATTGTAAGACTTGTATGGCACTAAAACAAGCTAGACATGATGTGTTCATGCTAATGTGTGTTAGAAAATACGATTAGGGGCATAAAGGTTGAAAGAACACACTCGGGTTTATAAATGCCCGCTTGCCGTCCGTGTATTGTTTTGTTATGTGATTGGTCTGCCAAAGTGTGTCTATTGGCTATTAATTCTAGTTTTATCAGCTACTATGTTGTAGATAAATATTTGGAGGAAGTGAAAGTATCTCGAGGTAGTAACGAGGTCATACAACGAGGTATGTAAGGCTACTTGATTACGTATTGTTTGGCATAAAACATAGATCCTTCCTTGGCACATAAAGACACCTACCAACTCCGACACAACTATTAACTGTGTCTACACTCTTGTACATTTTCATATGCTCCCATACATAGTCACCTTCAAATCTGCATACATGCTTGGATACCAAGTTACATGGGTTCTTGTTACTAAATAAAGTTCACGAGTTGCTCCATTTCATATGCATTTCATTATTTGTGTAATGTACTCTTTTCATTGTCATATTGTCTTGTATAATTATCCACATGTCACATGCAATATATACATTCCTACAACTCCAATATTGTGACCACCAAAAGAACCATCTCAAAGGTAATTGAAAGGTAAAGTATTTTTTTTATTTATGGGTGGTAGCTAGAGGGGTGGAAGAATCACCTAGCCAGGGACGATCCTATCACGGGTGGTAGCCCGAGGGGTTAAGGAAGAACCTAGCCATGGACGATCCCGATACAGTTTACCACTGATCAGTTGGTCATTTGTATTACAGTTGTACACAGATTATACAGTAAAGGTAAAGTAATATAAAGAACATAAAGTACATGATTCCAAAATATAACCACAGGTGGTCTCTAATCTTGCACGAGTGCATGGTCTCATTTGAGCTATTACTTCACATACAGTATATCATGCTTTACATATTCGGTACATTATCTCATACTGATGTCCCTTATGGGGGACCAGCATTTTATGCTGCAGGAACAAGTGCTAGTAAATCTCCCCAGTAGGAGTACAAGACATCCAGTTGCTGATACCAAGCTCCAGGTTGCTTCGTGGCTTTGTGTGTGCCTAGAGCTTCTATGTTTACATTATACAGTTAGTTGAGGCGGGGCCTATCCCGACCCTTGTCAGATACTTTCTCTTATCGAGAGGCTTTGTAGACTATGTAAATCAAAGTGTGGTCATGTTTCGTACTTCAAACACCGTGGCCCCAACGACCTAGTCATATGCATTTCCTTTTGTCTTGTTATCACTGATTATCTTCTTAAAGGCATGTCAAAGGTAGAAATCTCTTAAAATATGTTTAGAAAGCGCATAGATACAGTATTTATATATATTATAGATACCGTTAGGCTGATAGGCCAGTCCTCCCTAACGAGACTTTGGGGCGTGACAGAGTGTGTATTATAAGGTGAAAATGGGAGAGAAAAGGAGAATTGGGGGCGCGTAGCCCCCACGCGCGAGTGTATATATATTATATATGTATATGTTCGCTGATTTTGATAAAAAGAAAATAGGCTGGGTCGGGTATATGGAATTGATTTGGGCTAGATTTGGTCCAAAATGGATCAGTTAGTTCATGGATAGGGAATTTATAATTTGGCCAATTCAGTTGCAATTTTGACCAATTAAAGGTAATCAAATTGAATTTGATTGACCAACTATGACTACATGACAAATTAATACAAATTAACTTAAGAGCTTTTAATATTATCTATCTGAAATAATCAAATTAATTTCAAAATAATACTTCTTGAAATAAAGGCATTTATTTTAAAAATATTTTTTCGTATTTTGAAAACCAATTATTTCAAATTATCAAAATTAAAAGCTCCATAATTAATTCGTATTGTGGAAGGTAATAATTAGGTGTCAATAACTGTCCCTTTCTTTGGATATGCTCGATGGAAGAGATCATGGACAAAGAAACTTGACTAAACCAATTTTAAACCGACCACATCTCCATCTTACGAATGCTCTTGGTACGGACTTTGGGAAATTATGGTCGGACCCTAGTTCTGGGTTTCCTACATATCTTAGGCCACTTCTAGTTCAAAACGCTTGATTTTACGCACAACTCTAAAAGGATTCAAAAGCTATCCCAATATCGAATTATGGAGAAATTAGAATGCTTGGGAATGCGATTTTAAGAGAAAATTAGAATACAGGCGAGTTTTCAAAATTGATCCCGCCTACATATCCTTGGACTTAGGAATCAGGTTGTTTGTAGTTCGACTCTATTGGTTGAAGGGGAAATCTCTTCTTCTGAGATAACCTCCAATTCAGGAGGAGTGACAAACGAATCGAATTATGAAAAAAAGGCTTGCAACCTCTTAATAATAAATGTGGCGCACTTCACACCTATAATTAAGAACTTACACGGACATAATTTCCAAAACTCTTGGTACATTGTCACTCGGATTCGAAGATTGCCTCCGGTATGAGTTGAGATTATCCGAAGGAAAAAATGAAAAT
Organism: Solanum medicagineum; assembly: GCA_026153255.1. Taxonomy (NCBI): domain Eukaryota; kingdom Viridiplantae; phylum Streptophyta; class Magnoliopsida; order Solanales; family Solanaceae; genus Solanum; species Solanum medicagineum. The sequence goes on along the minus strand of JAPFFP010039600.1, from coordinate 10,575 downwards.
TAATGAACTCAAAGAAGTACCTACACGCCTTCTGACAGGGGTGTGGTTGGATTATGGTGGTAGTCGCTTCCCAGCTCATGTCCGAAGGGTTTGACGCCCCTCTTCAGACTATGTCCCAGTTTGCTACTAGGAAAAAGTTCTATGTTGTGTGACATCCTACTTGATGACGTCCACACCTGTGGTTTGTTTTGAGAATTCACCCTTTCAAATGCTCTCGATATTGCTAAAACAAAATGATAGTCAAATCATAATTTGAATTAGAGATGGCATCTTTTACCCTATTCGATATGTATTCTTCTCTTCGATGTGATAGATAATGAATCAATATAAGCAATCATTATATGGACCTCTCGGCAACTTGAATATAAAATGGTCTTCTCGACAATGAATATGCAATGGCCCTCTCGGCAATTGAAAAATAAAATGGCCTTGTCGGCGATAAATATGCAATGGCCTTCTCAGCAACTGGAAAAAATAAAGTAGTCTTGTCAGAGATGAATATGCAATGGCCCTCTCGGCAACTGGAAATAAAATAGCCTTGTCGGAAATGAATATGCATTGGCCCTCTCGGCAACTGAAAAATAAAATAGCCTTGTCCACGATGAATATGTAATGGCCCTCTCGACAACCGAAAAAATAAAATAACCTTGTAGGAGATGATCATGCAATGGCCCTCTCGGCAACTAGAAATAAAATAGCCTTGTTGGAGATGAATACGCAATGGCCCTCTCGATAACTGAAAGATAAAATAGCTTTGTCAGCGATAATCATGCAATGGCCCTCTCGGCAACTAGAAAGTAAAATGACTCTTTCTGTGATGCATGATGAGATGGCCTTCTCGGCAACTTGAAAGTTAAATGACTCTCTCGACGATGCATGATGAGATGGACCTCTCAGCAGCTTGAAAGCAAAAAGACTCTCTCTGCGATGCATGATGAAATGGACCTCTCGGCAACTTGAAAATAAAATGACTCTCTCCACAATGCATGATGAAATAGACCTCTCGGCAACTTGAAAGTAAAATGAATCTCTCCGCGATGAATGATGAAATGGACGTCTCGGCAGCTTGAAAGTAAAGTGACTCTCTCCGTGACACATGATGAAATGGACCTCTCGGCAACTTGAAAGTAAAATGAATCTCTCTGCGATGAATGAGATGTGATAAATTGTTGGGCATTTGAGTGATTTGAAACTATTTATGTCTCAGCTATTCTCTTATAGATAAGACCTGTAAAAAATTTTCCTGCATCCACAGAAAATTTCTTAGTTTCAATATGATCTAATCTATGTTGATTCTTCGGTTGTCTGCTCCTTGTCATGTCCCCCAATGAACCGCTTTGATCTACCACCTCTTAGTAGATAGAAGGTAGAAAATATACATTTTGACAAAATATTCAACATGTTAGAAACAATAAATTTAGAAAAGGTTTTTTGAGGAAAAATCACTGCCAATTGTCATGTTACGTAAAGCTTAGATGAACATGTTCGACTTTTGACATAGATTCCTTGGTGTGTCACAGTTGTCTTTGAATTCCTGATCAGGCTGAGAGTCCTTAGGGAGACTTTCAGACTTGTAACGATGCTTAGCGAAATTTTGAGCAAAATTTATGTCCCAGTTTAAATATTGTAAGCAATCAATAACTTATCAGAAGCACCCTGGGAATTTTTGAGATCTTTCTCAAAAATTCTGTCCCAGTTGAAATTTTTTTGAACTCCAATTTGTTAAAGATGGACCTCTTTCTTCAAAATTTTTGAGTTCCTCTCAAAAATTCCGTCCCAGTTTCCTTTATGGGAGTATGACTGAGCTGTTTTGGTGCTACATATCCCGTTTGGGCAGGAATCAGGTCAAACGTAGTTCCCCTCTCGAGAGGTAGAGAAAAATACAAATTTTAAATAAGAAAATGACCGAGGCCGACATAGACCGCCTACATATCTCATTCTTGAGAATTCAAGTCAAACGTAGTTCCAAAAGGTAAAAAGGAGTAATAAAAAGGGATAAAGGATGACTGAGACCGACATAAGCCGCCTACATATCTCATTCTTGAGAGTTCAGGTCAAACATAGTTCATTACATAGGGATAAATAAATGCTGTAACTGAATAATGCAATTACAAAGGAGAAAAAAGTAAAGGCGAACTCTAAATCTTCAAACATAATATCTCTTGACAGCATCTGAATTGATTGGTCTTGGCCACTCTTGACCGTCAATCTCTGAAAAAATTAACGCTCCTCCTGACAACACTTTGCGAACCATGTACGACCCTTGCCAACTTGATGCAAGCTTTCCTTTATACTCCTCTTGATTGGGAAAGATACGATTGAGAACCAATTGTCTAACCTTGAACATTCTAGGTCTTACTCTCTTATTGAAAGCTCAAATCATCCTCTTTTGATATAATAGACCATGGCAAACGGCCATCATCCTATTTTCATCGATTAAAGCCAAATGTTTGATTCGATCACGAACCCAGTCAACATCACTCAACTCAGCTTCTTGAATAATTCTCAATGATGGTATTTCTACTTTGGCCGGTATCATCGCTTTTGTTCCATATACTAACAAGTACGGGGTTGCTCCAATTGACGTTTTGACGGTCATTTGATATCCCAATAAGGCATAAGGTAGCATTTTGTGCCATCCTCGGTATCTGTCAATCATTTTCCTTAAAATCTTCTTGATATTCTTATTGGCGGTTTCTATAGCTCCATTAATTTGAGGATGATGCGCTGTTGAACTCCGATGAGTGATCTTGAATTGCTCACATATCTCTTTCATCAAGTTACTATTGAGATTTTCTCCATTATCAGTGATGATGGAATCTGGTATTCCAAACCAGCATACCAAATTATTACGCACAAAATTAGCTACCACTTTCTTTGTCTCGAACTTATAGAAGACTGCCTCTACCCGCTTGGTAAAGTAGTCAATGACAACTAAAATAAATCTGTGACCATTAGAGGCAGCTGGCTCTATTCGACCGATAATATCTATGCCCTAAGATACAAATGGCCAAGGAGAACTCAAAGCTTTGAGTTCGTGAATAGGGACACGAAGCAAATCACCATGTATCTGACACTGATGGCATTTTTGCACAAACTTGCCACAGTCATGTTCCATAGTCATCCAAAAATAACCGAATCTAAAGATTTTCCTTGCTAGAGTGATTCCATTCATATGAGTACAACAAACCCCGGCATGTACTTGTTCGATAAGCTTTGTAGCTTCTGCGGTGTCAGCACATCTAAGGAGACCTAGATCAGGAGTCCTCCTATAAAGAATTTCCCCACTCAGGAAGAAATTGTTTGCCTTCCAATGTATAGCTCTCTTCTGATCAGAAGTAGCATTTTCAGGATAAGTTCCGATCTCTAAATACTTCTTTATATTGAAATACCAAGGCTTTCCTTCTGGTTCTGTCTCGATATGCGGGTTAATCTCTCAAGTGTATCTCTAAAGGATTAGTATACATCATGTCCGGATATTAAATCATCGAGGAAATGGTGGCAAGGGCATCGGCAAACTCATTCTGTATCCTTGGCGTGTGCTTGAACTCCATCAATGGAAATCTTTTACACAACCTCTGTACCAGGTGCACATACAGTACTATCTTTGGGTTCTTCACAGCACATTCTCCGTGAACCTGATGAATCAGCAAATCTGAATCTCCAATGACTAGCAACTCTTTAACATTCATGTCTATGGCCATCCTCAAGCCCAAAATGCAAGCTTCATATTCAGCCATATTCTTAGTACAACGAAATCGAAGTTTCATAGCCATCGGGTGCTGTTGCCCGAATTCTGACACTAAGACCGCTCCAATGCCACTACCTTGACAATTCATGGCTCCATCAAAGAACATTCGCCAACCAGGGTATGCCTCGAAGATGTATTCTCCTACAAATTATATCTCTTCATCAGGAAAGTAGGTTTTAAGTGGTTCATGATCATTGCCAATGGGATTTTCTACAAGATGATCAGCTGAAGCCTGTCCTTTGATTGCTTTCTGAGTTACATACACGATGTAGAACTCGCTCAATAGCATTTACCACTTGGCTAGTCTTCCTGTCGGCATTGGTTTCTGAAAGATATATCTTAATGGATCCATCTTTGAAATGAGGTATGTAGTATAGGAAGACAGATAGTGTATCAACTTTTGAGCAACCCAAGTCAAAGCACAACAAGTGTTCTCCAAATAAGTATATCGAGCTTCACATGGCGTGAACTTCTTATCAAATAGTAGATTGCCCATTCCTTCTTCCTGGTTTCATCATGCTGGCGCAACACACATCCGAATGCATTATCAGAGATCGATAAATATAATAATAGTGGACTTCCTTCTCATGGAGGTACCAGCATCGGTGGATTAGACAAATAGCTTTTGATAGTATCAAAAGCAGTCTAGCATTCTTCATTCCAGTTTGTTAATGCATCTTTTTTCAACATCCTGAAGATAGGTTCACAAATCAACGTAGATTGGGCTATGAACCGACTAATGTAATTCAATCTCCCCAAGAAACTCATGACTTCTTTCTTCGTCTTTGGAGGAGGTAAATCATGAATTGCTTTGGTCTTAGAAGGGTCGAGCTCTATACCTCTTCGACGGACTACGAATCCCAGCAACTTACCGACAGGCACTCAAATGGACATTTGGCAGGATTCAACTTCAGTCTGTATCGACGTAGGCAAATTTCTTCAAATGAGTCAGGTGATCCGAACTCTCGCGGGACTTGATGATAACATCATCCACGTAGACCTCAAATTGATGATAACATCATCCACGTAGACCTCAATCTCTTTGTGAATCATTTCATGGAAAAGAATTTTCATAACTCTCATATAAGTAGCTCCTGCATTTTTGAGGCCAAATAGCATCACTCGATAATGGTACACATTGATGAAAGCTATCTTTTCTGCATCTTCTTAATCCATTAAATTTGGTGATATCCTGCAAAGCGATCCACGAATGATTGCATCTCATGCTTGGCACAATTTTCAATGAGAATGTGAATGTTCGGCAATGGAAAATCATCCTTGGGGCTAACTTTGTTGAGATCTCTGTAGTCACCACAGATCCTAATGTTTTCGTCCTCTTGGGCACTGGAACAATATTGGCCAACCAAGTGGGGTATTGCATCACTTCTACCACCTTGGATTGTATCTGTTTGGTAACCTCTTCCTTGATTTTCAGACTCAAATCCAGCTTGAACTTCCGAGTCTTTTGTTTCACTGGACTGAATTCTAGGTTGATTGGCAACTTGTGAGAGACAATATCAGTACTCTGACCTAGCATATCCATATAGGACCAAGAAAATATGTCCATGTATTCTTTTAGTAAGCTAGTGAGTTCTCCCTTCTAAGCATCCTTCAAATGGACACTGATTCTGGTTTCCTTGACACATTCTTCATCTCCCAAATTCACTGTCTCAGTCTCATCTAGATTAGGCTTATCCCAATTCTCAAATTGTCTCAATTCCTGGGCAAGATGTTCGGGTACTATGGTTCTTTCATTGTATTCCTCAAGCTCATTGTCATATGCTTCATTCTGTTCATTCATCTTTTGACATGACATGACATTGGCAGGTTTAAAATTATTTAAACTGAAATCATAAACAAATATAGTTAGATAAGAAGTAATTGAAACGATAAGATGAATAGTAAGTGTGATTTGAAATAAATGGAGGCTTTTATTTAAAAGAAAGTGCATACTTTGGCCATGACCATGGGTCATTCTGCCTTTTGAGATATTATGAGAGAAATTAGAACAAAATTAAACAAGTGTGAAACAGCAAGGTAAAAGATGGGTCACGGGCCTCCGTCGGACTGCCAAATATTTTTTAAAAAATAAGTAATTTAGCAATTCTTCATCTACCAAGACAAGTAGGGGATCAGCGACGAGGTGGATCTCTCTCTCAACTCTTGGTCACCCATTTTTGCACCTCGAACACTTGACATTTGGGTTGTTCATCATCATTAATTGCATCAATTTCTACAAACAGGTCCCAAATCCCTCCCCCAAGACCATCATCACCTATACATTCTCGTAATGGAAATGATTGATAAAGGTGCATTATTGGCCGAGCCAAGGCTCTATTATCCTTCCGATTCTACATCTCCCAATCATCTTCCTCTAAGACAGTGCATCCTAGGCCAAATCTTGATTGTTTCATTGGCAATGGAATAGGCTCGGTAATACCCTGTAAGTGCTTCCCTATCCCAAAACCGGTTTCAAACCCATTCCTCAACACCACTATGGCTATCATCTTATAAATAGCACATAGGAGGTCCCGGCGTCCAGTCAACTTTGGTAACGTTCACTATTTCAACAGTGTAGAAATCTGATCCTTTAGTAACATTATCGATGATGGGTGCATATACATTCAAATGCGTTCCCTCACCGTAAATAACCACTTCATGTTCATTCCAAATGAACTTCATCATTTGGTGAAGGGTAGAAGGCATAGCTCCCGCCATATGGATCCAAGGTCTTCCTAATAACATGTTATAGCTGGTAGCGATGTCCATCACTTGAAGTTTGATGATGAATTCACCAGGTCCCACACACATTGTTAGATTCACTGCCCCTAGAGTATCTCTTCGGCCAATGCCAAATGCTCTCACATTAACTCGGCTTTGCTGGATTTTCTCCAGATCGTAGTTCAATTGCTTGAGAGTGGATACAGGACAAATATTCAGTCCAAATCCTTCATCAATCAAGACACGATTTAGAATCATATCTCGACACTTGATTATAACATAAAGTTCCTTATTATGCATTTCTCCCTCGAAAGGTAGCTCTTCATCGCCAAAACTGATGCGATGACCCCGGGTAACTCGGCTCATCATGGCTGCTAGATTATCATTGTCTATTGCTACAGGCACATAAGTGACCTCCAATGCTCTCATTAATGCCTGTCTATGACGTTGTGAATTCATCAATAGTTCCCGTAAAGAAATCTGGGCATGCATCTTCTCCAAGTGTTTCACGATAGAGTACTTCTGAGGCCGCATTCTTCTCCAAAATTCTTCCTCCTCAGCTTCACTTATCAGCCTTTGAGCTTTTCTTCCTGCTCCCAGAATGGATTTCCCCATATCAACAATCTCGATCTTAACCTTCTTGTTAGGAATTCCTTTTGGTGTCGTAGCAATCACTTCACAAGGTATCAAAATCTCCATCTTTGGCTTCTCAATGATACTTAGAGATGCCACACTCTTTTCTAAACTTACAATGCTATCTGGCACTATCTTTTTAGCTATACACCAATATTCTTCTCTCTCAATCATACCAGTAATGTTCCTTCCATGATCAGGTAACGAATTCTTGTTGACATTGGGTGTGACGGCCCGAAGTACGACCATGTCGCGATCAATTAAATCCTTGATTTTATGCTTCAAAATTTATGCAATCTTCAGTGTCATGTCCAAAACTGTTAGAGTGGTAAGAACAAGTTTGATTGCTCCTAAAGAAACGAGAATTAGCATCTATGGCTCTCAGAGGGGCAGGCTGGATCAACCCTGCAGCTGACAATCTTTCAAATAGCTTTGTCCAGCTTTCAGGGAGCAGAGTGAACACCCTAGGGGATTTTTTAGCTGTGTTTAGGTAAGTAGGGTTATAGTTATTTTTTGGAGGCGGAGGCACTGGATGGTAATTAGGATGGTTTCGACGGGGGGGTGTAGGGGTCTGGAATCTTGGGTATGTGGTGCTTGGTAATTTGATGGTGGGGTTTGGAGATCTGGGATTGGGTAACTGGTAGAGGAAATCTCATAAGTTGGTTGGATATGGGAGCAACTTGGCAGTGGAGATTGGTAGTTCGGGATGATGTTTGGACATTGTGGGGAGTGATAATGGGGAGAAGGGGTTTGGTAGTTTGTGGGTGGAGTGTCATATCTGGTTGAGCATGAAAGACGGGGAATGATCTTGTGGTAGGTTGAAAATGGATTTTAGGGGGTGTGGACTTTTCGGAGTGGCTACTAGAGGTTCTTCTTTTGTCTTGTACATCGGTGATAGCTGACACATCTTCTTTCTTTTTCCTCAATATCCTGGACGATCCGATAAATTTGATATACAGGTGATCTTGTTTATTTGAGTCCATCTTCGATGTTCTCACCAATCTTGACTATATCTGCGAATTTTGCTCCAACGAGTAGCATCATTCTTTCATAAAACTCAGGCTCCTGGGAGTGCACAAACACTTTAATAATCTCCTTTCAAACATGGGAGAATGCACTCTGGCAGCATTCTTCCTCCATCTACAGGTGTGTTCCCGATAACTCTCAGTTAACTCCTGTCTTATCTTCTCCAGTGAATAGCGATCTGGCATGATTTCAACATTATAAGCAAAACTTTCGACAAAATCTTTGGCCATAGCACTCCAACTGGCCCATTGGTTTATTTCTTGGAAGGTAAACCATTCTAGGGCCTCACCGCTTAGACTTCAGCTGAAAATCCACATCAGCAATGCTTCGTTTTTCCCAACACCCACAAGCTGATCACAATATGCTCTCAGATGGGCCAAAGGATTTTCACTTCCATCGAAAGTGTCAAACTTCAGTATCTTGAACCTTTCTAGAAGGTTCAGTTTGGGGTGAATGCATAAATCCTCATAATCCAGCCCTGCAACATCAGGTGCATAGCAAAATTGCTTCATAGCTTTTGCAGTTTCTTCCCTCATATCCAACTTGGACATCTCCTCCTTGACTTTCCATTCTTTCTCCTTCTCATCATAATGGTCAACCTCGGAGTAAGTGGCGTGCGGAATTTGTGGATTGGTAAGGCTTGGGATATGGAAGGGGATTTTCAGAGGCATAATTTGTGTAGTAGGTGGGTTGTATTGGTCCGGAGTTTGGCTTTCAGGAGGGATTATTTGGAGTGAATATTGTAGGGAATTTGAGAGGAACTGCAGACTTGGGCAATATTTGGGTCTTGGAGAGGGGGTGGTGCTTGGGGAAAAAGATTAGAATGTCCTGCGTCGGGGGTAGTTAAGTCGATGACAGGAGAAGCTTGAACAGGGGTAATTGGTGGATATGTTGAGATAGGGATAGGTTGATGAGATAGATTAGGAGAAGGAAGATAGAATGGAGGCCTCCCATCGTCTGGGCCCGGAAGATTAGCGGTGATGGCCAAATTTGCTAACTCTCGAGTCTTCTTCATTTCCCTCTTCATGTCAACAATCTGTTGCATCAGCTGTGCAATTAATTTGTTCTGTTGTGCCACAATGGAAATTGTCACAGCGATCTCAATTAGGCTTACATCATCATCGATTTCTGTCATTTTTCCTTCCCACTGGTTTTAGTCAGGGCAGGGATCTTTGTGGGCTTTTGATCTAGTGAAATTAGGATGATCGGCTAGCTTAATCAACACAGATCAATTCTAAATTACCTGTAAGAAAAATTACTCAAAGGCAAGCATGTTAGTTTCCTTAGATTAATAGGTAATGTAAGATAGCACACATAAATCAATAAGCATACAATTGTTGTTTTATTCGAAAGTAAACTAGCCCACGGATACACGATATATAGTAAATAGGCAGGACTTTGCCTATATGATCTTAGAAATAGTGGATCAGGAAGATTGATTCGCGCCAAGTTAGGTCTTCTCGCATTGTTGATAATGTAGACAGGGGAAAAACAAGCTTTTGGAAAGATAGGGCCAGGCCTAAAAGGCTGTCTACGTATCTCACAAATGAGAAATCAGGCCCTACATAGTTCAAGAATACAAGGAATAGCTTGGGTTCAAATAGACTTCATTAAACGAAAAATGAAAAATACGGGATAGAAATGTCGCAAAGAAATATAAAATATCTCTACCGAGACTTCTTCTGCTGATTTGTTGATTTCCTTCTCCATGCTTGATTTGTATCAATCTTTTGGCGAGATATCAACCTCAACTTCCTCGGGCCTCTTTCCTTAAACCTGGGAGGGCACAATAGGGATTCTCTTGCTTTAGCCTGGTTATCTCCTCTAGGATGGCCTCGAGTTCCACCTCCACCTCTGTGTTTCAAGCTATTATGTTTTCAAGATATTCCTCCAGAGTAGATGAATATTTTTCGAGTATTTGACCTGCCTTACTTAGGCTTGGTGTTTCATCCTCGGTATTTCTCATTTCTTCATCAGCTTCAGCTATTTTAGCAAGCATCATCTTGGTAGCCTGATTTACCCCTCTATCTTTCGGGACCTCTTGGGTGACCTTTCCTAGCATCCTTGTCAATATGCCTTCAGTGCTCTTAGCATTTTGGCTTTTCTCCATCCTGACTACAAATCCAATTTTCCTGAGATGGAAGAATGAAAGTTTAAAAGTGGATTAAGGAGTTCGGACTTTGTTGAGAAACTCAAGACTCAAAGAATTATTTGGTCGCATATTTGATAGTGACTGGGATTTATGCCTAGGTGGATCTAGAAAAATTTGAATAGGAATGGGCTAGAATTTTGCCCAAATAAAAAAACATAATCATACAAGCAGTTATAGCAAATAGCACAGAAACAGTTATTGCACATCCTAAATGCAGGTGGCCATTTGATGCCAGGGGTAGGCCTAATGAATTTGAAAGGTGTATGCATAACAGACCATTATATTCTCCCCC
>JAPFFP010039599.1:0-37925 GCA_026153255.1 Solanum medicagineum | reverse complement strand
CTCTTTTGGCTTATTATTACTGTTTATCTATTTTAAGGCATGCTAAAGGTACAAACCCCATGTGATAAGTATAGTAACCATATAGTACAGGTTGGTTCTCCCGGGTCTTATCGGCAACGGGTGCCAGTCCTCCTAACGAGACATGGGGTGCGACACATTCCTAGGCAAGTGTGGGGTGTTTCAATATCTCCCCCTTGGGAACATTCGTCCCCGAATGTCAAAGAGACGTATATAAGAAGAGTAATCATGAAGGAATTAGCCCCAACAAGAATGCAACAATGTACTTAAATACTTTTTTGGAAATCTCAACACAAGTGTTTAATTCATCATGAACTCGTCAACATAAACATGAATGTATGCAATGACATAGGGGCTGAAACATAAGACTTGAAATCACATGAAGGGGTTCAAGATGTTATCGTAAGCTTGAATTTAATGAAAGAGTTACGGATGTCACTTTTCCATGCCTGCTCCAGCTCCCCGAGAGATACTTTCGACTTGAGGATTCTTCCAAAGGGCCTTGACGAACATTACCCCCTTACCAATCAACTTCTTCAACCCTTCTATCCAATACCTCCACCGGGACCTCTTTCTAAGGCATTTTATCCTCCACATAACCCAAAATCTTACAAGTTCTATAGCACTAGAGTCACCACCACGTCCCTTCAACCTAAAAGCATGAAAAACTGGACAAACCATAACCATACAATAGACAATTCCCAAACTTATGCAACAAAACCAACCTCCCTTTACACTCTATAAGGATTTACAATCCTCAACTCAATTGTCAACCTTAAATACACCTAACCTACTTGGTACCATAACCACCATCTCTCCCTTAGGAGACAACCTCCACTCTATAATCTTCTCATCCCAAACTTCTAACTCTAATAAAGTGGAATCAAGGCCTTGCCTAATCTAGACCTCTTAAGCCAAAGAGATTTGGAACCATCAAGAATGCTACACCACCATGCTCAACTTCCCTCAACCTAACTTCTAATCTAACCAACCGATTGACCCCACTAGTCTCCTCTTGCCACCATCAACAACACATGCTAGGCTACCTAGAGCACCGACCGTAACATTAGCTTACTAGGGAAAATGATGCTCACTCATATCAAAATCCTTAAGGAGTTCTAACCACCTTCTTATTACCCTCAACTCAAAACTATCATAATTAGCAAACAACCTCTCATCTCCCAAGACTTGCAACACTACCCCCAAATGGTTCACAAGCTCTAACTAAATCAATGCTCCACCACCAGAGGCCACCACAAACATGCCAAGGTAGGGTTTTAAGACACTATTCATGAGACTCATAAACACAACCGGTGCAAAAGTCAACTAAAAACTCCACCAATATTCGAAATGCACCTTCCTAATCTGAGAGGACACATAGGGATATCACCTACGCTCATCCATACTTGCAAACAAAACCTAAACCTCAAATCAACCTTCGAGAAGTGACTAACCCATTGTAGTTGACCAAATAGATCAACCATCCTTAACCATATATTACAACCTTACGGGTTTTACTCTCATTGGAAACATGCTATGTAAGAAGCCCAAACTACCATACGACCAACCCATCAAGCTAAGTTCAACCAAGATCACAAGACAAGGCTCTGTGCAACAAGAACATGGGGCAACCCTTATAGACCCCCCCTTCTCAATCCATCTGTGTTAAGTCATCATCTCACAAGAATACTTGTAACATACATTTACATACTTTCAAAGAGGCAATAATCATTTTTCTTTCCAAATCATTTCAATGCACAATTGGGCTTAAAAGCCAAACATCATTCATAATAATTCATACTTAGGCTCAAATGCCAAAATCATAATTTCTTAGTCATAATATCCATGCATAGGAATAGCCCATTCATACACAAAATGGTGCAAGCACCCAAAATGCCCAATGAGCCAAAAACCAAAGACATAAGTCTGACCACATTATTGTCATAACCAACATTTTGTCAAATTCATACCATAAAACAGAATTGGGCTTAACCCATAACATAATTTCTCAAAATAATCCTTGTACGCGAATGCATATGGTATAATCAATAAGGGAGTGACATCGGTAATTAAGACTCAATCTAAAATCAATATTTATAATATGAAATTGAATTGGAAACATAATTATTTCCACATTTAAATCCATAGTGTAATCTCTCATGCATAAATAAGTCAAAAAGGGGACATGCATGCTTATAATTTTCATAAAATCAAAGTAAATCCTCATATAATGGTTTAAATCACATTAAAATCACCAAATAAACACTACCCATGCATCAATAGAATTTTGGAATCATAATATTCAAAACCCCAAATTAAAGTAACCAAAATCCATGTAGGTTTTCTTGAAAATAGTTTTAGGTCTCCTCGATCGGAAGGAATCACGGATCAACCCTCATGCACATGAATCCTACTAACACCAAGGAATAGCACAAGAAATATCAACTCCCGGACCTATCAAGTCGCCCCACTCAAAATGTCAGTCACAACATTAGCCTTACTTAGGTTCAACTAAGTCCTACGACAAACAATAAAAGAGAACTTATTTACAAACTCCGATAATAGCCCACTAAGCCCCAAGAGCTCCTAACCCAAAGAAGTCAAGGTCTAGGCTAATCTCTAATCACCTTCGTCTTACTAGGGTTCACCTTGAAACCATCACCCGACATCACACGACCTAGGAAGGCAACCTCTTACAACCAAAATCCCCATTCTTCCTATTTAGCATCCAACCTTCTTCCTTAAACTTTGTTGTACTACCCTCAAAAGACTCACATGCACTACCTCATTAGGGAATACAAACCATCATATCATCACCAAAACCACCATAAGCCTATTAGAGTAGGGCTAAAAGATATATTCATGACACTTGTAGGCATAAGAGGCGCACTAGTCAAACCAAAAGACACTACCTCAAACCCAAAATATCCGAAAGGGACTTTCAAGGCCTCATCTACCACCAACAACAATTCTATAAACAATGCAACTTACGTTCAACACCTCCAATTCTCACATAATTATAAATGCAACCCCTTAGAGACAAGTTGTACCTTATGACAAGAAATGGACCTACCTCCTTGCTACCATTTCACAACCAATCCATCCCTAGTATGACATCAAAATCCACCTCGCCAACTCCAACAATCTGCAAGCATGACCTAATGCAATACGAACCCGGATCAACACCTATGAACCTTGTAGCAATGATATACTCAACAAAAGGATAGAAACCAAGGTACACACAACAACTTGGCACACAAGAAGCCCCACTAGCAGCCAAAAGAATGAAGAAATAAACAATGACACACCAACCCCAATAGTGCACACACATCAAAGTCGAGGAAACTTCAACTTAACGGTAATAGCATTGGACACCTCATCCCCTCCTTGGGCCACATGATCAAGATGACCACCTCAATCCAAAAGTCGACCACCCTCACACTTCCCTTGGAACCATGGAAAATCCACTAGCTTCTAACCCACTTCATTAAATCCATAACAAGCATTCGTCTTCCTCAAGCATGGGCCACCATGATATCTCCCACACCTTTGACACTTAGGATTAGTCAGTCATCACACTATCACCTCTTTACTCTTAGTGCGTCTATGAGGACAATCCGTCCTCTTATGTCCCACTTCGCTGCAATCAAAACAAGCATTGGTGCCCTTGAAACATGGGCCCCTATGAACGTTATCACATGTTGAACACACAAAATCACCTCTATCCTTGAGAGTTTGGAACTTTTCTTCAACGCGGGCCCTCTTAGCCTCACCACCTCTCCTCTTACCATTTGAAGACCCGGTAGCACCCATTTGTTGCTCGAGGTGAGTTGCCAATTTCACCGCTGCTTTGGCCACTATCCAAAGAGCATCACAAATCTCCGTATTCGTCTTATCACCGTCCTAAGTAGCTTGAGACATGTTGTGGAATGTAATGGTTAGGGGTTAGCACTAAACCCTAGGGGATCTAACTCTATCGCATGACATGGATCATGAAGAAGTGAAACATTTCCTAAAACGTCTCATAGCCTCCTACTCATAGTTGTGGTGCACCACACAACCATCAATAAGACTCTAATCGACACGGCGTGTTGGACTGCGAGGATCTATCAACCTAGTGCTCTGATACCATCTTTGTCACAATCGAAACCTTGGGCTTAGATGTGACCGGTGAATGGGGAACCCGATGGAATCCTAAAAAAGCCTCTAAGCTTATCATTACACTTCCTTGGTCGCGGAAGCAATGTAAAACTACAAAAGAAACATAAACAAAGGGAAGTTAGGACTACAAGAGAGAGATTAATACTTAAGTAATCATGCAAAAGTTTTGAAAACAAGGGCAAGGGACTATGGGAAAGCTTACATAACATCATAGTCACGAGACGAAAGAAACAAGGCTCATAACATAGATACATATTTTGTCCAACAACACCTCTACTACATAGAGCTTAGCAGGGGCCAAGACAAGCAACCGGGCTCACCCTCATAGTCAAAATAGAACATAAAGAAGAATGTCTCCATACATATTAAGAGTAACATAGACTAAGGTCCCCAAAGTGGAGGACTCACCAACTAGCTTAAGTAGCACAGAACTAGCCACGTGGAGGAGGATGATCAACTTGGGCTTCGATCCCTAATGGTGATATCATGTAGGCAAAGAGTATGCGTTAGTACATTTGAATGTACTAAGTCTGTAGGATGCAATGCAACAAGATATAGGCATCATAATCAAAATGCATAACAATAGGTAATAGACATAATATAAAAATATGACATGTATGATCAATGCTTAAGTAAATCATGCTTAAGTAACTCATGCTCATATAGTGTATCATATGTGTAGAAGAGACCAAGCTAGCTATTCAAGGTACAAACCCCTTGGTGGTTGTGTGGTATAAACCCCACACATGGTTGATGGTAATCATAACTAATGTACATGGTGACAAAGTACAAAATCTTCACATGGTTGATGAGTACAAACCCTCAACATGGCTACCCAGGCTCTTATCCCCCCGGATCGGGTATGGTCTAATGCAACACTTTATATAGAGTATATCATATACATAAGCTCATTTCATCATCATAAAAAGTTAATCATATCATATCTCATACTTTGGACATTCAACTCCTCAAGAAATCGTAGCTGGACATTTTATCAAACACTTGGTGGGAGTGTAATGGGGGGTACAAGACCATGAAATTTAGAGATGAAATCATGCATGAAAATCCATTGTAAAAATATCAATTAACAATTTGCAATACCCTCAAGTAATATACACTAAAACCCTCATCAAATCATGCAATAGATCCAAGAATTATAGTTCAAAACATAGCAAAACAATCACAACTTTGCATAGCTTTACCATAGTTCATAGACATGTTCATAGTAGTAAACCCATTTGTAAAATCAACTTTAAATCATGCAAATTGAGTAAAAAGGGGATTAGTGCACCATTGTGTGGAAGAACCCAATGGCTAAATCCTACATACCTTGACTTTGGAGAGTTTCTTGAAGAAGATTTGAAATGGAGGCTTGAAGCTTGAATGAAATCTTTACATCCGGAAGAGTTTTGGGACTCTTGAATCTTGAGGAGGACTTGGGGCTTAGCTTGATTTCCTTAAATTCCAAAATTACTTCTTGAAAACGTTGAGAATGGATGGAGAGTTTTGATGAAGATTAGAGAGGAATTTGAGAGTTTTTGGTGAGTCTTTAGGGCTAAAAACGACTAAGGAATGAGAGATTTTTCATTTATATAGATATAGGCTTATTGCCCAATCGCCCTGGAGTAAAAAAAATAATTTTCAAAATTTTTTTAACTAGTCTGCGTTAGGTGGGCGTCATGGACCCATCACGAACAGCTGCTGTTTTTGCGAAATTTCACCAAAAAATATTTTTCTTGCCACTCAATTTTGCCCTCTAAACTAGAATATGAAGTTGGATTTGCAAAATTCTGCACAGATCTTGAGATATTGAATAAAAATATATCATAGGATCTTTTCGAGCTACGTGAGTGGTGTTTAAATATCCCGGATTTAAGATATAAGGAAATTACAATTATGGAGGATGGGGGGAGGGGGGCATTCCTAGGAAAGTGTGGGTGTTTCACATATGTTCTATTTTAAAGTATAATATTATTTTTCCTTATTTTCAATTTTCTTGATTCATAAAAGATATTACTTTGCTATAGGTGATAATCAAGTGATCACATGTTTTGTAGGAGTTTGTCTTTCATTGACAGACTTCTCATTTCTTTGTGTTTGAATTTAGTATTTAATGTGAATTAAAATGTTATATCTCCTTACTTATAGATTTAGTCCTATAAAAATATGTGTGAAGGTTTTAGGCTTTTTTTTTCGTATATATAGGTTGTGGAAGGTGGAAATCAAGACTATAGTTGCTACAAAAGTTCTTCTGCTATGATATTTGAGAAGAAAACTCAATTTTATTGCCTTAGTTTTAATAATATTTAATATAATTCAGTTAGACTATCAAGTTGGATAATTTTTCTTAATGATAGTTTTTTTCTTTGAGCATGTAATGAGAAATCATTTCAATGTCATTTTGTTTGTTTTTAATTACTTTATGACATATTCTGCAATTATTTTTATTATTATCTTGCTTCTGTTAGAATGTTGCTACTTTAAATTGTATAATATATTATTTAATAATTATAACATTATTTGATTTTCAAATTAATGTAAACATATTCAAATATAAATTGTAAATAGTATCACCATGTATTAAATGTCATCTAATGTTTTTTATTAGTGACAAAATATTTCATCATTAAAAGCTTAATTTTTAGCAATGACTATATCATATGTTTTAAGATGACCTCATCGACGTCGTAAAAGTGTGATGTTTAGTGACGAGAATATCTTTGTCCCAAATTGCTTATTTATTACCAACAAATTGACTTTATTTTTTGTGACAATTGTGATTGTCACTAATTATGATAGTTTGTAGTGACATTTCGTTTTGTCGGTAAAAAAAATATTTTTAGTGACGAAATGATTGTTTTCAATTACAAAATTTTTAAAAATTAATTTTGTCACTAATTTATACATTTAGCAACAAAAAAAAGAATTCGTATGTAAATGGTATGTTTAATGATGAAATAATATTTGTTTTTATTTATACATTTAGCGACAAAAAATATTTTATATGTAAAAAACTAGTTTTTAGTGACTAAATAATATTTGTTCAACTAAGAAATGCATATAATATTAGAGACAAATCACGTTGTCACTAATTAAAGTAAAAAGTTAGTGACACAATAATTTCGTCAGCCTTAATGACCGTTCTAGTGACGAAAACATACTATTAACTACAATTTTTTTATATTTTCAATGACAACCAAGTTCGTCATAAATATTATGTACTTAGGGACGATAGTTATTTTTGTGGTTAATAGAACTCTATTTTGTGATGAATTACTAAGTCGTCTCTATATACATTTAGTGACCCATGATTTATGTACGATTGATTGACAAATTGTTTTTCGTCTCAATTTATTTTTTATGACGAAATATGAGTTTTACGTGACAAAATTATTTGTCACTAATACTCGAATTTGTTGTAGTGAACTTATGGATGGGGCCCAATATTTTTAATAAAGGGAAAATTTGACCTTTCCTAATACTCTATGTTCAATAATATGTCGTTAAGGCCTACTCCTACTGATATCAATTCCATTCCCTCTCAAAACACTCACATTCACTCTCAATCCTAATCTATTTTAAAATAGGACAAATTACACTAATACACAACCTTAGTTTCCCTAATTATGAAAAATCCCAACCGTTTAATTTAATTATGATTTTCTCATTTGTTTATATTCTTACTTCCCACTATTGATACACAGATACACGCAGTCATTATAGCCTAACTGATGGCTATTTATTAGATGTCAGTTTTGATCCTTTCCATAATAGACCGTTGGCTTCCCTTTTTAAAAATTTTAATCAAAACTAATTCTAAAAATTAAACAATTCGTTTTCCACCCTATTAGAAACAGTTATTTACTTTGCCCAAAATTCTCTTCGACTATGGAGAGTACATCATCTTTCCCACCCCATAAAACAGACGGACAGACCAATGCTGACCAAATCGACGAACCAAATGTTGCTAATCAAAATAAAGGTACACAGTCATTAGACATTAGCAATAAACGTCCATTATAGTCATCCGATGTCAATTTTCAAGAACCAAACACAAAATTAAGCAAGCAAGATCCAATGAAGTTCAAGAAATTAAAGAAAAATGAATCCCCAGGAAAAAAAGTACATTTTCTGTGAAAAAGTCCAAAAAATCTTTCAAAGTTGCAACAAGGCTTCCACTGCAAAGGTTATAATATTTGTTAGTTTTGTTGTACTTTTTGTTTTGATAGATATTATTATATCAACACTAATTTATTGGAATGGTTGCATCAATGATTGTTTGAATGTCGTTTATCAATGTAATTTTTTTTGTATCAATCGGATATTATATAAGAAACATAGCAAATATTTGTTTGTATCAGTGAGTTATAAATATAAGTGCCTTTGTTATTTTTTTCGACAACACTTATATCAATATGTTATGTATTTCATATGAATATTGTATCGCTACATATATCTTGTATTAAACACATCAAAATTGTAAATATTTGTATCAGTGCTATACATCTTATATCAACAATATCAGATACTGATATGTGATACAATGATATTACACAAACTGGTACAAATATAGTTGTGCCAGCTGTATGAAAATATACATTAATTGTATTAGTAGTTAGCATTTTGTTTATTGCGATTACTGATACACTTTAAAAAATAACACACTTTCTAACACGTGATCAACTATATTTCAAGAATTTTTACTGATACACTATTTTTTCTCAATAGTTACTGCATATGAAGCACTTTATACTTTGCTTGAATGGATCTTAAAATTTTTTTTATCAATGCAAGGTATAAACTACGTCATAAAACAAGTCCCAAGCATTTAGTTTGGTGTAACAAACAATTGGAATTTTGTTAATGATATCAAAAATTTCCATTACTGAAGGTGCATTAGCCTTGTTTCATCATTCCATCTTTGGCCCTTAACTGGACATGCATGTGTCACAGTTTCAAGGATAAATTATGAAATGTCTTTTGTTGATGGAGATCGAACACGACAATTAAGATATAATCACATTAGACATGGCAAGAAAAATGTACTTGTATTTAGTCAGAGAGAGTTTTTTATCATAACTTGATTGAAGTGCACCGACAATGTCGATGATTTTTGATACACTGACGATACTCCCAGTAAGCTGATGCAAAAATATTTTGCCGAGCCAGATTTAAGTGTCAACCAAGGTTATGTGACTTCTCTTTTTTTGATGGGTCAGTGGGATAATGATAATGATGCCTTTAGAATGACAATTTTTATACTTCATTCATACATTCTTGTATTCCCAATTGCCAAAATCTTCTGCTCCAGTCGAGGATTTTTGTATTCTTGAGGATGACACCTATGCACGATATCCCTGGGGGTTCAATGTGTATAACAGACAATTAAAAGTTTTAGGCAAAACTTCACTACTGGAACTCAGCTTTATCGTTGTTATGGCATGTCATATGCTTTTAACATTTGGATGTACGAGTGCTCTTCAAAAGATACCAAAAATCTTACTATTAAAAATCAAAATCGCATCCCAAGAATTCTGAATTGGAAAGTTGTTGGACAGAAACAAAAATTTCACCCTTCCATGTCCACCATGTTCATTGAGGTATTTATCCTTTTAGTAAAAATAAATATGTACATGAGTTCACAGTTTGTGAATGTTTGATACAACTTTTAAAAATAAATACTTACACAATAGAAAAAATGAATTGACTGATACTGATACAAATTTTTTGGTATCATTAATTTCAGTTTAAATCAACACTGATACATGTTGCAACAAGCCTTACAAAAATGATACAAAATAATGGTACCAGATATCTTGAGTATATACTTGTATCAACACTTATTATCTGGTTTATATCCAACATTGACACACTGTGTACAACAATGTTCATTACGTAAAATAATTGGCAAGTGACAATAAAGTTCTACCAAACTGGTCACACACAGGCTATAATTTTGTGTTTATTCTTACTTTTTTTCTAGATCTCATGTTCCAATATAGATCTAACTATCGAGGAACTGACTTCTTTCCAGCTACCAGACCTGGTGGATGTTCCTGAGTCAGTTACATCAGCTACGTCAACAACAACACGTGCTCATACAAAGCGTTCAGAAAAAAAGATCTTGTCTGATTTTGAGAATTTTAACGCTGAACCATCCGAACACTTGTTAAGAAAGCGAAAGCGCATTGTTGATTCAACGTCTCCATAATCACCAAAAAAGAAGATGGTTACGCAAGGGAAAAAACCTATCCCTATACAAATGTCCAAGGCTAAAAAGGCTATACTTCAACCACAAGTGCATAGAGAGGATGAATCACAACCATCAGCAACTGTTCCTCCCGATCAGTCAACACCACAAGCCAAATAGGATGACACAAGTGAATTGAAGAAAGTGAAGCGATTTCTAAAGAGATATGTGAGTATTAGTAGTCATTATTTTTTTATCATACAAACAAAATCGACAATTAACAAATTTGTTTCTATTCTTTTGAAGGTTGATAGCAAGTTCAACGAACTTGATTGTAAGGTCAATAGAATTGATTTTAAGATCAACGAACTTGATCAAAAGATTAGTACACTAGAGGCACTGATAAAATCATATTAGAAAGATACTATGAGAGTTCTTGGGAAGTCAGTCCCTATTAATGAGGAGGTAACAAACACACATTTATTGAGGTTAATTTTACTAAGCCACTTATGTAATTTTTTGTGCACATTTATCTATATTTTTATGTAATTTGAAGGACGTCGACGATGTGCCAGCTATGGCTGCACATGATGCTTCTGATAGAGAGGTAGTCATAATCACACTGATAATTTAGTTACTCCTTCTCGGAGTCCTGATAATGCAAGTATCAAGGATGTTACAGAAGATGTATGCCATTCTGACAATGCAATCGAGGTATTTATTAATTTATCTTTTGTTATGTATCAATAGTATCATTTGCTGTATCAGTAGTTCAACAAAGTAGCAATAGCTTACTGATACATAAAATCATTATACACTATTCATAATGCTATTCCTAAACTGAACTATCGGTAAACTATAAACCCAAGTATCAGCCGAAAACAAACAATTTTGATTTTGATCAATTTTACTATGTTAATATTATCTTTATATATCAAATGTTGATTAACTTATGTTACTCTAAAAAACCTTATCATTTTTAATAGGTTGATCCAACATTCAGAGATCTGCCCATAACCGAAGAAGCTGATGAAACCCAACATCAGACTAAACACACAGAACAATCAAAGCTAATTACATCAGTACCCAATCATATTTTAAATTCAACACTAACTTGTCATTATTGTATAGCTTGATGTCTCAAAGGATCTCGAAAAAGAGACTAAAAATATTTCATTTGAGTTCGATGTGCCACAAAACAAGAGCGAAAAATTAAAACCCGATACATCGATAAATCGTGTTCTGAAATTTTATTTATTTTTAATTAAGTTGTTAGGTACTTTGTATAACTTACCGATTGTTAACTTATAACTATAGGATTCCACCACAACAACATCATTAGAAGAAGGAATTAATGCATCTATTGATGCATTGTTGACACAACTCCGTGATCAATCACCTGCAACACCTCTTGCAGCTATTACTGATAGAGATCCAGATGATGTTTCATTTTTCCTCAGAGATTGCCAACTGCCAACCACACTCCCTTCTGCATGTATTATGCTTCATAGTTCAACTCAATCACCGGGACCACGCACCAGAATGCCTTCTAAGTTTGTTGTGTCCATTCTTAAATGATTTTGGATCATCTGACAAGGAAAAGGAGAAGGTGTCATTTAATCCTCAAAAAAATATCCCTTTGATAGTTATGTCATATAGTACAATCCTCCACGAGACATAATCGATGATTTCAAAGAATGAATTAAGAAAGGTCTTCGAGTATCATACAAATAGGTAAGTACAATTACATTTTATCGAAGTGGATATATGCTACACTTTAATTTGATATTCAATATAAATCATAAATAACTGCCTTAATTATACATACACAGGGCACAAGATGATGGGCATTACAAGTCTAAGCAATCGTATATGAGCTTTGACAGAATGGACTTCGTTGTTGTATTCCCCGAGAACAAAAATTGGTTCTATAACATGTCGCAAAGGATTCGATGCTGGACTGATGAGGTACATAGCAGTATTATCCCCTTTTTCAATGTAAATCAGTAACATGCTTTATGTCATGATTTTGTTGCATGTTTTTGCCTAATTTGAACTGTCTGTATCAGTACATATCATCCTCATTATTGACACAACTTATAATTGCAATCAACTGATACATTTCTAATATGTGTCTTTAAGATATTTGTTGTATGTAATAAGAGCTTTTATGAAGATATATGTATCCGTAATTTATATGCATCAAATGATACAACATATTAGAGCGTTTCATGATACAAGAATAACAGTAATTTAACAATTTTTTTCACCTCTCCTGCCTTAATTTATGCAATGCCATTTTCCCTGTAAGTCACGACTGAGTTAGACAAGTATCAATTTTATTTTTGGCCTTATTATTGCACTAATGTTGAGATTTTAGTAGCTCATTTAAGTTTCCTTTTTCAATAAAATTTGTGACATTGCAGCACATCGATGTTGCTTTTTACTACCTTCATATGAAGTCCGAGTCTCAGTTCAACAGTCTCTATAGATACACAACAACCACCTGTTTCTTCAAAAATTACATAAATGCCACATATACAAGGTATTACCCAAGCGCGGAAGATGATAATGGCGCTACAAAAGAAGATATGGCACATACATCTATTATAGCTAGACATGAGATGTCTATCAAAGGTGTAATAAATGAGTTTTTCATTCCCGCTGCTTACCCGTGACATTTAGTGGATGATCTTTATATTCCTACAGCTACAATGATCAATTTCATTGGGTATTAGCTATTGTTGATCTCAAAGACAGAGTTATTTGCACGTTTGATTCCTCCGCTGGTAGAAGGCATACAAGTACACCTCCAGAAATAAAAAAATTGGCAGTGATGCTGTAAAACTATCTAATTGACTGTGATTTCTATGAAAAAACTAAGCAAATTAATTTTTTGGCATTGGCTGCCCATAGAGATCCATCGATTGGAGAAATCCTTGGTCCACAACATCCATTTTGTCTCGAATTAGTTGAAGACCTTGCATACAAATGTTTTAACAGCCTGTAAGTATGACTAATTAGATTTATTGTTCTGTTGTGTTATGCAAAATCCTTTGTAATTACTTGTTTTCCTTAAACGCAGTGATTGTGGAGTATTTGTGGCTACATTTGCAGAGTATATCAACGATGGGATACCAATACCTTTCAGTTCACTTGACGCAGATTACCTACGAATGTTGTATGCATCACTTTTGTGGAAATATGAAATGAAAAAACATAAAGATGGTTAAGTGAGTGAGAACGACTACCCACCCAGGCCTAGAACTGGATTTGCTCAGTCAGATATGGAAGATTTTGTGAACACAGGATTGTTTTCGCTTTTAAAATTAGTAATTTTATGTTATTTTGATTATTTTTCTTTTTGGATTAGTTTGATTAAACCATTACGTTCAACACACTACTTTTACTATCCTACTTTTTATCTTGGCAATGTTTATAATTTTTCATTATACAATATTTTACAGCTTTATTATTGCTGTTTCTTATGAAATTATTATCTCATTGAACTTAATTTTCAATTTGATCAAAACAAAAAAATAAATAAACTATTTTTCTGATACAACACACATTTATATATCACTGTCAATATCTACAAAAACTATCACAAAATTCAACATAAATATCAGTTTGGTCTCTTGTATATCATACAAGTATTCTGATACTTGATTTTTTATAGCATTATTACAGAACTAGCACAACACATAATGAAAAATAAAAATCACAAATACAAGTAATAATTATATATATTATGATACATATCATAAGTATATTGATAATTAAAGGGACCAAATATCTCGGTGATTGGGAAAAAATAAACATATGATATATTTCTCAACAAATCTAACTTCAAGACCGAAAAAACTACTTGCTGATAAATAATTTATTAGAATATGGGACACATAAATAATAGTAAAAATGAACATAATCCAACATTGATAGGTGTTAGCACGAAGGATTTGCCATCTCATTCACGAAAAAAATAACAAGATGCATCAACATAAGTTTTGACCAAGGTTAAGAAATTTTTTGTTATTTTTTTGACGAAATGGAAGAAAGATAAAATAAAAATAATAATAGAATACATTAACAAATATATCTGTTATTTCATTTTAGGGAAGAAAGTACAAGTTCTTCTATTGTGCCCCTCATGCCCAC
Organism: Solanum medicagineum; assembly: GCA_026153255.1. Taxonomy (NCBI): domain Eukaryota; kingdom Viridiplantae; phylum Streptophyta; class Magnoliopsida; order Solanales; family Solanaceae; genus Solanum; species Solanum medicagineum. The sequence continues at coordinate 23,398 of JAPFFP010039599.1, read as the reverse complement.
ACCTTCCACATGTGTTTATATTAACTCTTACCTTTTTGCCGACATTCTCCTTTCTTCCTTTCCTTGACCTGCCAGGCAATCTTCTATATTTGGATGGGAGTACTATTTCCTCCAAAACTTCCTTTAGTGCAGTCCAGTCTACTCTATCAGGCATAGGAACCATGAGAACTTCATAGGTGTTAGTTAACGCTTCCGGCTTGTAGTAATCAAAACAATATGGATGCATATTGATTACATTTTTTACTTTCAACACAGCTATCGCATGCAAAGAAGGAATTTCATCAAGCTGGAATCTTCTACAATTGCATGCTTTTCTTTCAAGACAAATAACTTATTTTCTGCCCGAATCATGTACTGAAAATATATATTCCGAAGAAGGCAAAACCTGCCACATTGATATTTTCGTTAAATAGCTTTCAAAATGTATTAATTATATTCACTATCTAATCAAAAAATATACTGCCACTAGAATCTAGCATATATTTTTTTGAAATAAAGCCAGAAACAACATACTTACGTACCTTCATCTTTGCACATTTTATTATATATTCAACAAGAATATCTTCAAATTTTCTACCCGAAGATTTCTTAGTGTATGATGTCCTTTCTATATTTGCAATTCCATGTGCCAAAAAGGATTTTAGCTTCCTATAAAAAATCAATTATTCAATCCCCTTGCCTCTACTAGACAACCATTTATACATTCTGCTATGTTTGAAGTCATCATCCTACCCCTATTCACCGTCGCATGTACTCTTGACCATTTTTCATACCCAACATTTTCAAGGTAAGCTTTCACTCTATAATCAATTTTGTTCACCCTCGCCATAATTCTATCAAAATCTTCTTTCCAGCAACATTTCTCCATTGAGTAGTACATCTTTGTTAACTTGTCCTTGCTCTTCCTGAAATTTGTGTAAACATTTTTCCAAACATGCCAAATGCACGCACAATGCGGAACACTCGAAAAACAATGCTCATGCTCTTCACGATGCTTTCATTTTGATCTGATACAACACATATTTTATCCCTAGTGCCAAAAGAATTTCTGAACTGCTCAAAGAACCAAGTCCATGATGCACCATTTTTCGTGTCAACAACACCATACACTAGAGGCAGTATGCAACCTTATTTAATCATTATTAACACAGAACACCTCGTCACGCGTATGTTATAGTACTGATACATGATTTAATCTAAAAAAAAAATTAAATAAAAAAATCATAACTGCACCGTCAAGCGTGCTTGCCGATATAAATGTCCCTTTGTGAGCACCATTGACAACCACTACCGGTCTACAGAATTGGAATCCCCTCATCAAAGATCTTAATGATACAAACAGATACATAAACTCATTCATATCAAATTTTTTTCATTGTTATATAAGAATTTGGATATACTGTTTTAAGCATGTGGATATATATAGGCATCTGTCTATAACCGTCTGCAGGTGTACCCCTCAACATCTCCATTGCCTTTCCCTTTGCACGCCAAACCTTCTGATACGAAATGCCCACTCCAAACATGGCGCGAACATCAGCCACAATATTGTTTGGAGTATGACTTCTCTTATGATTAATTAATTTTGAAATAGTCACACCACTAATAAATGACAGTGTCGCTTCGACATTGTTCTATATTCTTTCCCTCATGAGGCATGTGTGTATATCATTGGAGTACCTTATTTTGAACATATCTGTATTTTTTTTGTCATGACGCTTTAAATTTTCAAGCACAGTCCTCAGTATAACATTTCAAGACATAGTTGCAAAAAAAGAAAAAAATTGATTGTTACAACATACCACAGTGATACAACATATTAACAAAAGATGTTGTATTAGTTTACATTAGGAACCAACATTATCTGATGAAACAAAATATTTTTGGTTCTAAATTTTCACTTATCAATAACTAAGCCATTAATAATACTGATACAACTAGAATTGACAAAAATAATCTACTGATACACGCACATCTGTATTTACTCTCACCATATCAGTTTTGTATCAACAACTATTGTCAAAATATGATTCAAACTCAAAATTTATTCTGACTCACAATGATGATACACAACCAAAATTTCAACATAAATCAGAAAATACAAAATAATACCTTTTTCATTGTTGATATAGAAAAAAAATTACTTCGCTACTGATACATCCACAATTCATATTCATTGCCGAAACAATTTTATCATTTCATGTATCAATAACTAAGCCATTAATAATACTGATACAACTAGAATTGACAAAATCAACTACAAATACACACACATCTATCTTTACTCTCACCATATCAGTTCTGTATGAACAACTTTTATCAAAATATGATTCAAACTCAAAATCTACTCTGACTCACAATGTTGATATACAATCTAAATTTCAACATAAACGCAAAAACATAAAATAATACCTTTTTCATTATTGACATAGAAAAAAATCATTGCTCTACTACTGATATATTCACAATTCATATTCATCACCAAAATAATTCTATCATATTTTTGGCACAACAGTACAAGAAGAAAACCTTTTTCTATCGGTCCTGTTAACCCTAAAATTGAAGCAGTTAATTATCTTGTATTTGCCCATCAATGCAACCAAAGTAGCTTTGTCCTTAAACAATTGTTTCACCTTTACCTCTACGTCAGCTGAAACAATATCCATGTTCAATAGATACAAATTTGAACATGAACCAAGATTATCTTATTCTACATAACAATTATTTCACTCTCATTTTGTCGAAGTTCACTACAATCAATAGGTCCATTCATTGTATCAACAGCCCCTAAATCCCTTTCTGCTAGACCAACTGTGTTAATATACAGTGGATACATACCAAAACCTTGTTCCTTTTCTTTACTTTCACATATAACATTACACCCATGTCATTGCCAATTATGATTGGTGACGTGTTACTTTCCACGATATACTTGATCAACAACTTCTTCCTATGTTCGTCCACCCCCAACTCCACAATCATGACTGCTTTCAAATTTTAACAAAAGATATATTTTCTCCTTCAACTATTCCATCACTCGTATAACTTACGTACATTATATTGCTTTCCTAAACTTCTGAATCACATAGCAAGATCGATACATTCATGCCACTGGATTTCATAAAATCAAAAAAATAATGCATTTTTTGGAACTTTTTTGATCTGGATCTCCATGTTAAAATTATATATTTTTTTGAATATTTGAAATATCTAATGTGCTAAACACACACAACTAATTAACTGAAAATATGCTAACGTTCACGCGTGATTCTATGGATTAGTTGTTAATTATAGTAACAATCCCTTTTTTGATGCAACTAATTGAATGGTCAACTAGATTTTTGCTTTGTCTTAGTTCAATTGTAATGTATCGATGGAGCATAAAAAAAATTCGTAATATTATAAAAAGTCAGTACTAGATGAAATTAAGGCCTCAAAAGTTTGGGATTTAAATAATTTATACTTTAAAATATTCTATGTCGCTCAACTCTCAAGAAACAAGAAGGCAAAGCTAGAGTTTCAAGTCCTCTTCCCAATTTCAAGCTTTCCTATTAGGTCTTAAATCAAAGTATGAGGGTTTTGATTTATGGGTTCTTTTCATCCACTAAGCCCGTATATTTTTTATTTTACTTATCTTTCAAGTTATGAAATCCTTATGAGTTTAATGATGTCTCTTTAAATATTGATGTTATATTGTACGTACAACAATATGAGTATCATTGATGTAGTGTTATTATATGATGATAAGAGTTGATGATGTACAAGAAGTTTTCATGAATGGATACCTAGGGTTTATGATGTTATGGTGGGTTTTTTATGAATTATTTGAACTAATAATTTATGAAGATTATGCATATTTCTCTAGGAATATATGTTTTTAAATCTTTCATTCATCAAACTCACCAATTTTTATGTTATAATTCAAATGACGCATGGCGTGAAAGATAAGGCTCTCAACTGACTGCTCATGAAAGTTTAAGAAAGTTATGATGTATTTAAGAAGACTCTTTTATGATGTTATGAATGATGGTGAAAGGAAAATTCTCACCAAAGATGGACCCTCGTATGCTAAGTCACTTGAATAGATGATATGCTATCAAAAGATAGCATATTTGATGCTTAAAACATCGGATTTTGTGTGTTCTCAATGCGACATTTATGGTTTTTATGTGTTTTTGGTGTTTAATTTGTAGGAAAGCAGGTTGACATGACTTTGGAGCTAAATTGCAAAAGATCTCTGGTTTTTGATAGTTTAGGGACCTCTACGAGTCGTAGAGTGGGTCACGTAAAGCTTTCTAGTGAAAGATGAGATCTGAAGGTTAGCTATGCGAGACCTCTATACGAGTCATAGATCACTCTACGAGTCGTTTGTAGAGGTTTCTGAAGAATATTAAGGAAAGACCAATTGATGCATATAACATCTACAAGAGTGTAATACGATTCGTGAATCAGTTTAGGACTCATAAATTGGATTTGTGGTAATGAAGTCCAAGATTCAAAAAGCTTAATTCGAGACCCCGATTACGACTCATAAATAACTTTACGAGTCGTAAGACCTGTCGTAGAAAGTCGCCGACTAGCTTTTCTATTTTTTAGGACTTATTTGTAACTAATATAAATAGTACTTGTTAGGTTAATTTTAAGGGGAGTATAATAGAGAAAGTCAATAGAAAGTTCTTTTAGGATTTTGTACTTGGAGACTTCAATTTTGGAAAGAATACATTTATGAATTAATTGTATCTTCAAATCTTATGATTCTTAATTAATTTTGGATTTGCTTATTCTTTAATTCAATTGGGTAAGTGTTTACTTATGTTTTCTCAATTCATAATTTCTTCATCTACCCATATTATGAGTAGTTAAATCCACAACTTGGGCTTGTAGGAACCATGAAGATTTAACCAAATAAACCTAGGTAATTTGTAATTCTTGGAATTGGTATTTGCATGTATTAATCAATTCTCTTCATTTTGCATGTTTCATAGTGGTGGCCAACATTAGAACTTGCGTAGTGTTACCTTCCTGGTCCAGGTGGTAATGAATAGGAAAAGTGATTGATTAACAGGATTCGATAATGTGTTCTCGTCTAATCAACGGAACTAGACAAAGGGGAGGTTAACTGGGACTATAGGTAATGGTAAGTATTGCACACTATGGAGATGGACCAAGTCACATAGTGAAATTCACCTCTCACCTTTGACCAAAGGGCTTGGGAAACTTAAATTACCATCCTGCATACTATACTCTAGATGAGAATTGGGTAACCCGGGGATATTAAGTTGGAGAATTATGGGAACACAATTCCAAAGTTGCTCTCCATTATTGATTGTCTCTTGTGTTAGTTTAGTTTATGTTCTTGTTGAATATTGCAACCCACCTCCTTTGGAGAATATTCCACCGCCTCGGGATTTCAATAAGAATGCTTACTAGTGGAATTAGTATAGGTTGAACCTTAGAGCTATGGATGTGATCGAGGCTATTGTGTTGCCACCACTACCGGCTAACACAAAGTTCACAGTTTCTAGTGGGTTACTTCAAATGCTACAAAACCATGGGTTATTTGACGGCCTACCATCAAAGGATCCACATAGGCACTTTCAAAATGCGGGATTTATTTGTAAGAGTATGATGGGGACACAAAATCTGTCTATGAATGCTATGGGACTTTGTGTTTTCCCATTATCTCTTATAGGTAATGCTGTGTTATGGCTATTTGAGCTCCCACAGAGTTCAATCACTAGTTGGACAAATTTGCAGAAGGCCTTTTTTGAGAGTTACTTCCCTAGATCGAAGAATCTCAAGTTAAAGGATTAGATTAACAACTTTGAGCAACTATTTGGGGATTCTATTAGCACTACATGGGAGCAATTTACTAAGTGATTGGGGAGCGTCCCTGACCACAAGATAGTTGATGATGCCTTGGTGGAGATCTTTTAACGTATCCTTGATGAGAATAGTCAAGCATGTGCCAACACCATTATGGGGGGACATGTTTTTAGATGAACCATTTGCAAGGATTGCTTAAAGTACGGAGAAAGTGGTCAAGAAATATCATGGATGGGGACAACGGGATAGATCTTCTATGAAGAGTTTATGTGCTGTGAATGTTGGTTCAGAGCAAACCAAGATCACTGAGGAGATTATGCAACAACTTGATCAACTTCGCACAACAAGGGATGTTGTGATCAAGCAGAATCAGGAAAGAGTAAATGCAGTAGTTCACCAACCTCCACGTGCACCCATGTATGAGGAGCCTTATTTCTAGGAGGAGTTTGCTTTATAAATGATCAGAAGGGGGTTTTCTGATCACCGCCCAAGGGTCCAATCAGGACTATTGGCGCCAAGGCCAAGGAAACTGTCACGACCCAAGCCTAGGGCCTAGACGTGACACGGTGAATGGGGAACCCAAAGGGACCCAAAACAAGCCTCTTAGCATATCGTCACACATCCTTGGTTGCGGAACGGATAAAAAAAAGACTTATTCAATTAAAGTGAGGGCAATGGGACTAAGGAAAACTTGCATAAACATCGAAGTCAAAAGTCAAGAGTCAAGCTCATACATAGTACCTTGTCCAACATACACCTCCAAAACATAGATTGGGGGGGGGGGGGGCAAGACAAGGTAATTGGGCTTACCCTCATAGTCAAACAAAACATAAGGTAGTGTCTCAATACATAGATGATAGGGAAAATTCATAACCAAAGTCCCCAAAATAGAGGACTAACGACAAGCTTGGAGTAGCACCGTCTAACCACATTGAGGAGTAGGATGATCAACTCGGGCACCGATTCCAACATGGTGATATAATGTAGGCAAAAGTATGCATTAGTACATCTGAATGTACTAAGTATGTAGGATGCAATGCAATAATAGTAAGGCATCGCAATAAAAATGCAAGACGATAGGCAATAGACATAATATAGCAATATGACATGTATGATTAATGCATAAGTAAATCATGCTTAAGTATATCATGCTCATATAGAATATCATATGTGAAGAATGAGACCAAGCTAGTTCTCCTAGGTACAAACCCCTCGGTAGGTTGGTGATGATCGCACCCATCACCCTAGTGAATGAGAAATAAACCCCTCATTTAGGTTGGTGATGATCGAACCCATCACCCTAGTGAATGAGTATAAACCCCATCCGGTTAGTGATGATCGCACCCATCACCCAAGTGAATGAGCATAAATGCCCATCCGGTTAGTGATAGTTGCACCAATCACCCTAGTGAATGAGTATAAACTCCCATCGCGTTACCCGGCTCCTTTTCCCTGGGTTGGGTATGGTCTATGCAACACTTTATATAGGATTCATCATAAGCTATAATACAATACCTAATAGAGGAATAATCATGTTCATAAGCTCATTTTATCATCATTACATCATCATATAATCATCATAACATCATTCATATCATATCTCATGCTTTGGACCTTCAATTCCTCAAGAAACCATAATCGGACATTTTATCAAACACCTTGGGGGTGTGTAATGGGGGTAAAAGAGCATGCAATTTAGAGATGAAATCATGTAGGAAAAATACTGGTAAAAGCTTTAATCAACATTTTGCAACACCCCCAAGACATTCATACCAAAACTCCTCATTAAATCCAACCAAGATTTGAAGCTCAAAACATGCTAAAACAACCATACTTTAATGTATTAAAATCATTGTGCAGTAATTTTCTCAATATTCAAGACCCACATATAAATTAACTTTAAATCATGCAATATTAAGTAAAAGAGGTTTTAGGCACCAAGGGTGAAAGGACCCAATAGTTCAATACCACATACCTTAGCTTTGGAGAAGTTCTTGGTGAAGGTTGACAATGGAGACTTGAAGCTTGAAGAGAATCCTTAAATCTGGATGAGGGTTTTGGGACTTTGTTTTTGAGAGTAAAATAAGAGTAAGTATGGGAATGGGATTTGGGAAATGTTTAGAGTGATATAAGAGTAAAATAATTGTAAGTATAAGTGAAAAGATACTTGAGAAATTTGGGCCCAACACTTAGAAAAAATATTGAGCAGGCTAAAAAGAAACAACGCCCAGATACACATCTCCGTGTCGCCTCCAATTACATTGCTTCGCATTGCTTCCTCTTTGGAAATTGCACCATGTGCAATTTCATAAATCGATTTCTTTGCTTTAAAAATGAGATTAGACCCTTGTCACCCAAATTTGGACCTCCTGAACAAGAATAAGAGGTTAGATTTTTGAAACACCAAACGGATTTTTAGATTTAAAGAAATCAAAATTTTGGCATTCCGAGACACGTTTTTGGGCACTTTTTGGCATCGTTTCAACATCTCCCTGTTAATAATATTCATCCCTGAATGTAGAAGAGACTTACAACATAACATGTAAAACACCATTTTTAAATTCTCAACATAAGTGTAAAATCATCATAAGTTTACCAACTTAAACATGAATGCATATGAATGACTTAGGGGCTGAAATGTAAGGCTTAAAGTCACATATGGAACTTAGGAGTAGTACCTTAGGCTCAAGTGTAGTGGAAGAGATAAGGGTACCGCTTTTACATGTCCGCTTCGGTCTCCAAAGTAACACTTTCGACTTGTTGGTTCTTCCAAAGGACCTTAACGGATGCTACCTCCTTGTTTCTCAATCTCTTTACTTGCCTATCCAAGATCTACACTAGCACCTCCTCATCAGTTAAGTTGTCCTCAGCAACACCCACAACATCAAGAGGTACAATGGCATTAGGATCACCAACACATTTTCTCAACATAGAGACATGGATTACCGGATGTACCAAATTCATTTCACTAGGAAACTTAAACTCATAGGCTACCTTGCCAACCATCTTTATCACCTCATAAGGACCAACACACCTTGGAATCAACTTCCCCTTTTTGCCAAACCGTACCCCACCTTTCATTGGAGAAACCTTCAGAATAGACCCAATCACCCTCTTGGAATTCCAAGTCTCTTCTCCGTACATCGGCATAGTATTTTTGACGACATTGGGATATCCTCAATATTTCCCCTAATCATCCTAATCTTCTCAAGAGTATCCATAACCAGATCCACCCCAACAAAACCACCTCTCCAACCTTAAACCAACCCACTGATAATCTACAACGTCTCCAATAAAGAGCCTCAAAAGGAGCCATACCGATGTTAGAGTGGTAACTATTAATGTAGGCAAATTCAACCAATGGAATATGGTCATCTCAACTACCTTTAAGCTCCGATACAAAAGCCCTAAGCATATCTTCAAGTGTTTGAATTGTCCTTTCGGCTTGGCCATCCGTTTGAGGGTGAAAGGTCGTACTAAGGTGAACTTTGGTTTCAAGACCGCTTTGAAAAGATCTCCAAAAGTGTGAAGTAAATTATCCACCATGATCAAATATAATGGATAAAGAAAACCCATGCAACCTCACTAACTCATGGATGTAAAACCTTGCATACTCCTCAGCCCCATATGTAGTCTTGATTGGTAGAAAGTGAGCTAATTTCGTCATCCTATCAAGCACCACCCATATGGAATCAAAACCTTTCCTAGTGTTGGGCAACCCAACCATAAAGTCCATGTTAATCACCTCCCATTTCCAAGTAGGAATCTCTACATCTTGAGTTAGGCCACCTGACCTTTGGTGTTCGGCTTTGACTTGTCAATAAACTATGGCAACTGAAAACAAATTTGGCAATATCTCCTTTCATGCCTCCCCACCGATACACTTCCCTTAAGTCTCTATACATTTTGTTGGAGCTGGGGTGGATAGAATTAGAGGACTTATGGGATTCATTAAGAACTCTCCCTCAAACCATCAACACATGGCACACACAACCTACCTTGGTGTCTAAGGGCCCCATCTCCCCCTTGGCGAAAACCTCTATCTTGCCCTCTCTCACGAAGGCCTTCAACTTAAGCAAGGAGGAGTCTAGATCTTGTTTAGCTATCACCTCATTGATCAAGGAAGATTTAGAACTATCAACAAAAGCAACACCATCATCCACATCCTCCAACCTCACCCCCAATCTAGCCAACCTACGCACCTCCCTAGCCATCTCCTTATCACCACCATCCATGTGAGCTAGGCTACCCATTGACACTCGACTCAAAGCATTCTCAACAACATTAGCCTTACCTGGATGATAATGCACACTCATGTTATAGTCTTTAAGGAGTCCTAGCCACCTTCTTTGTCTCAAGTTAAGATCTTTCGGAGTGAAGACATGTTGAAGGCTCTTATGATTGGTGAAGACATCAACATGCACCCATACAAATAACGTCGCCAAATCTTTAATGCAAAAATACCACGGCAGCTAATTTAAGATCGTGGGTAGGGTAGTTTTTTTCATACACCTTGAGTTCCCTAGAAGCATAGGCTATGACCTTACCAATTTGCATTAGTATACAATCCAAACCAACTCTAGCTGCATTACAATACACAGTAAACCCTCAAGCCCATCCGGTAGAGTCAATATAAGAGTGGACACAAGTTTATCTTTTAATGTTTGGAAGCATTCTCACATTTGTCGGTCCACATAAATTTCACCTTCTTTTGAGTCAATTTTGTCATAGGAGAAGCAATGAAGGAGAACCTCTTCAAAAACCTTCTATAGTAACCCGCAAGACCTAAGAAACTCCTAGTAACCGACGAGGTCAATTGTCTTGGCCAATTCCTAATCACATCAGTTTTCCTAGGATCCACTTTGCCATCTCCCAACACCACATGACCCAAGAATGCAACCTCCTTTAACCTAAATTCACAATTATCATATTTAGCATACAATCTCTCCTCCTTTAACCTTTGCAACATAACCCTCAAATGACCCATATGCTCTTCCCTACTATGAGAATAGATCAAAATATCATCAATGAAGACCATAACAAAGAAATCAAGGTAGGGCTTGAAGACTGTATTCATTAGGTCCGTGAAAATGGCCGGTGCATTAGTCAACCCAAAGGACATCACCACAAATTCTAATGCCTATATCTAGTCCGGAAGGCCGTCTTGGCAATATCGCACTCCCTCACCCTCACTTGATGGTATCCGCCAAAGATCAATCTTAGAGAAAAAGCAAGCCCGTTGCAATTGATCAAAAAAGTCATCAATCCTTGGAAGAGGATATCTATTCTTTATAGTGACCCTATTGAGTTGCCGATAGTTAATGTGCATTATAAGTGACCCATCCTTCTTCTTTACAAACAACACCGGTGCACCCCAAGGGGATTAGCTAGGTCTAATAAACCCCTTCTCCAACAAATCCTTCAATTGCTCCTTTAACTTCTTCAACTCCACAAAGGACACACGGTAAGGGGGAATGGAGATAGGTTAGGTGTCGAGAAGGAGATCTATACAAAAATCTATCTCCCTTTTGGGTGGGACACCGGGAAGGTCATTTAGAAAGACATCAAGAAACTCATTCACATGCAGAAAAAACTCAGTGGAACGGACTTTGGACTCCACATCTTTGACTCTCACAAGATGATACAAACACCCCTTGGAAATTAACCTATGGGCTTTAATGCAAGAGATGAACCTACCCCTCACTACAACATCATGACTTTCCCACTCAAGGACTGGTTCATTAGGAAATTGAAACTTGACCCTATGGGTTCTACAATCAATAGAAGCTTAGTATGCATACAACCAATCCATCCCAAGATTAACATCAAAATTAACCATGTATAATTAAACAAGATCATAAGGTAGGATTTTATGCAATATGCAAACCGGGCAATTCCCATGCACCCTCCTAGCAACAATGGATGCACCAATAAGAGTAGACACTTCATATGACTAATACAACAACTCCGACTCAACATGGAACTTTTTAGCAACGAAGGGGGTAACAAAGGAAAGGGTGGCACCCGGATGAATCAAAGCATATACATCAAGATCAAAAATTTTCAACATACCGGTAACAACATTTGGGGCCTCACCAACCCCTTGCCTCCCATGTAAAGCACAAAATCGATTGTGCGTTGGGGCACCACCTTGAGGACCACTTCTACCCAATGGGACCGCATTTGCACCCCGAACCTTGCCACGATTTCTTGGACAATCAACCATCTTATGACCAAGCTCCCCACAATCAAAATATGCATTGGTACCCTTTAGACATGGGCCCTCATGACCCCCTCCACACCTAGGACACGCATCAATAGGAGCCACACCACCAACATTACCTTGAGGCCTAGGGAAGTCATTGGCAAACCCACTATTAGTAGCATGAGAAGGCCGTGGGCATTGAAATCTAGCACCCCTCTAGAACTTGCCCTCAAGGCGGCCTCTCTTGGCCTCATGGCCCCTCTTCTTCCTCAACTTTTCTTCTTCTATTTTCTCGGCATATGTCATCAACTGAGATAAGTCTATGTCACCAATAAGCTTGGCGGATCGACACTCTTCACTTACTAAATCGGAGACCCTCATAACAAACTTATTCATTCTTGACCTCGCATCGGCCATCAAGTGAGGAGCATACTTTGTGTGTTGGTTAAATTTGGGGGCATACTCCCTTACACTCATACCACCTTGCTTCAAGTTCATAAATTCAACCAACTTCGCTTCCCTAAGCTCAAGAGGGAAGAACTGATTAAGGAAGGTCAATATGAATTCCTCCCAAAGCACCACATAGCCATTACCTTTCTCACATTTCCATTGGTCAAACCAAATTTGGGCCACCCCTTGAGTTGGTACGCCACCAACTCCGCCTTTCCCCATACCCATAATAAATAAAATTTTGTAGATTTCATCAATAAACTCTTATGGATCTTCATCCACCTTCGACCCATGGAAAACTGGAGGATTCATCCTCTTGAAATCCCTTACTCTATCTCCCGAGGTCGTAGCATGAGGGGCTTGGGCCCCTTGTTGAACTTGATTGGCCACCACTTGGGCAAGCATAGTAAGGCCTCTCGGAGCTCATCATTGGTAGATTACTTCTCGGGAGTTTGGGCCTGCCTTCCTCTAGTATTCGGCATGATCTAGCATCATAAAGAACAATCGTTAGGGGGAATAGTTATCACAACTCTATAACATGACTTAGGACATGAAGAATGGAAACATTTCCTAAATCGCCTTATAGCCTCCTATTCATAGTCATGGCGCTCTTCATAACAATGAATAGGACTCTAATCGATGCGATGTCTTGGACTTCGAGGATCTATCAACCTAGTGCACTGATACTAAGTTTGTCATGACCCAAGCCTAGGGCCTAGACGTGACATGGTGAATGGGGAACCCGAAGGGACCCAAACAAGCCTCTGAGCAAATCATCACACATCCTTGGTTGTGGAAACAATACAAAAAAGACATATTCAATTAAAGTAAGAGCAATGGGACTAATGGAAACTTGTATAAACATCAAAGTCAAAAGTCAAGAGTCAAGCTCATACATAGTACACGCATTGTCCAACATACACCTCTAAAACATAGATAGAATGGGGGCCAAGACAAGGTAACCAGGCTCACCCTTATAGTCAAATATAACATAAGGTAGTGTCTCAATACATAGATGATAGGGAAAAGTCATAACCAAAGTCCTCGAAATGAAGGACTCACCACAAGCTTGAGTAGCACCGTCTAACCATGTGGAGGCAGAGGATGATTAACTCGGGCACCAGTTCCTACATGGTGATATCATCTAGGTAAGAGTATATGTTAGTACGTTTGAATGTACTAAGTACATGGGATGCAATGCAACAAAAGATAGGTATCACAATCCAAAATGCAAGACGATAGGCAATAGACATAATATAGCAATATAAAAAGTATGATCAATGCATAAGTAAATCATGCTTAAGTATATCATGTTCATATAGAATATCATATATGAAGAATGACACCAAGATAGCTCTCCTAGGTACAAACCCCTCAGTAGGGTGGTGATGATCACACCCATCACCCAGCGAATGAGAAATAAACCCTTCATTTAGGTTGGTGATGATTACACCCATCAACATAGTGAATGAGTATAAACCCCCATATGGTTAATGATGATTGCACCCATCAGACCAATGAATGAGTATAAACCCCCATCCAATTAGTGATGATCGCACTCATCACCTTAGTGATGAGTATAAACCCCATCCGGTTACCCGGCTCTTTTCCCATGGGTTGGGCATGGTATATGCAACACTTTATATAGGATTCATCATAAGCTCTAATGCAATACCTCATATAGGAATAATCATGTTGATAAGCTCATTTTATCATCATAATCATCATAACATCATTCATATCATATCTCATGCTTTGGACCTTCAATTCCTCAGAAACCATAACCGAACATTTTATCAAACACCTTGGGGGTGTGTAATGGGGGTAAAAGAGCATGCAATTTAGAGAAGAAATCATGTAGGAAAAACAGTGGTAAAACCTTTAATTAACATTTTGCAGCACCCCCAAGACATTCATATCAAAATCCCTCATTAAATCCAACATTAGATCCAAGATTTGTAACTCAAAAAAAGCTAAAACAACTATACTTTCATGTATTAAAATCATTGCGCAGTAAATTTCTCAATATTCAAGACCCACATGTAAAATCAACTTTAAATCATGCAATATTAAGTAAAAGAGGGTTTAGGTACCATGGTTGAAAGGACCCAATAGTTCAACACCACATACCTTAGCTTTGGAGAAGTTCTTGGTGAAGGTTTACAATTGAGAATTGAAGCTTGAAGAGAATCCTTAAATCCGGATGAGGGTTTTGGGACTTGGTTTTTGAGAGTAAAATAAGACTAAGTATGGGAATGGGTTTTGGAAAATGTTTAGAGTGATATAAGAGTAAAATAATTCTAAGTATAAGTGACAACATGCTTGGGAAATTTGGGCCCAACACTTGGAAAAAATATTGACCAGGCTGAAAAAAAACAGCGCTCAAACACACATCAAAATTTTGGGCATTTTGAGGCACGTTTTTGGGGTCGTTTCAAAAACCAAGGTTGGAACTATGGTAGAGATGGAGCTTATAGAGACAACCAAGGTGGTTATTATGAGAGGAATGGGGGTCCAGAAGTAGATAGGGGTAGAAGAGATGGTTTCAGAAATGGTCCATACGTGCCACCACATAATTGAGACGCCAGTACAAGCACTTCTAGAATTGAGGAGATGTTTAATAGTTTGTTAAAGAGGGCCGAGATATATGATAAAACTCTAAAGGGTATGAAATATGATATTTCAATCATTACTCAAAAGATAAAGTCGCATTCTGTGGCTATTAAACAACTTGGGCAACAATTTGGTCAAGTGTCAACTTAGTTAAATCAGCGTCAAAAGGGTACATTGCCTACCTACACAGTTCAAAATCCAAAGAATGAAGGGCAATGTATGGCAGTTGGTACTAGAGGTGGCAAGATTACCATTGATTCTCCTATGTCGATTGAGGTAGAAGATGTTTGTGAGAAGATAGTTACAGATAAGGATGTGGTTGAAGCAGATGATTGTGTCAAAGTTAGGGTGTGCGAGGTAGCTAAAGAGCCACAAAAGTATAACCTCATCCCAAGGCCTCCTCCTTCTTTCCCTCAAAGACTCAAAAAGAGGGAGGAGGAAGGCAAGTTCATAAACTTTCTCACTATGCTTATGCAACTATCCATCAAGATCCCTCTAACTGAAGTTTTGGAGAAAATGTTGGGTTATGAAAAGTATATGTAGGATTTGGTTACCAAAAAGTGCACAGTGAGTTAGGAGATTTCTCAAGAGCTTCAACATTGAAATGCTATTACAACTAAGTCCTTGGTCCAAAAGCATCAAGACCCAGGTGCTCTCACTATACTTTGCACTATTGGAGATGTGGAGTTCACAAGGGCACTATGTGAATTTTGTGCTAGCATCAATTTAATGCCTTTTGTAATCTATAAGAAGCTTCGTTTGGGAGCCCCTACTCCAACTAACATACGGTTGTTGATGGCGGATAGAATGGTGAAAAAACCTATGAGGATACTCTATGATGTGTTGGTAAAAGTTGAAAAATTCATATTCCCTAGAGATTTTGTGATTGTAGATTGTGAGGTTGAGTTTGACATCCCAATCATCTTAGGTAGACCATTTCTAGCAATAGGACGAGCTCTAATGGATATGAAGGCCAGTTAACTCAGGTTTAAAGTGAATGACGAAGAAGTTATCTTTGATATCAGTTAGTCTAGACTTGTATCAACGCAACAGGGTTAGATCCAAAAATATATGATCACAAGTACCAAGAAAGAGGCAAAATTTGGTGATGATGATGCATCAGAGCTGGAGGAAGTCTGATTACTCAATTATACTAAGTCATGGCGTGACAATAAATCAGGTGCTACTTGGGAGGCAACCCAAGGAGTTTTGATGTTTTAGCTTAGTTTTGAGTTTATTCTCATATTTTGAATTCTTAGGTAATTGTTTGATTGTTATTTTTAACATTGGGTTGGTTGTATACTAAGTGCAAGTGAATTTTATAAAGAGTATGCAGGTAAAAGACTAAGGCAACAAATTTTACTGAGGAATGCATCAGGTACAGTTTCTACGACTGGGCTTACAAGTCATATTGCACTTTTGACCATAACCTATCTCATAGAGATTTTCAGTAAGCATGAACAGTGCGCACTCAATCCATGATCCAACTTTATGACTCGTAGATTAATATACAAGTGGTGAATAGGGTTTGTGGATCACATATAAGTTCTAAATTTTTCTAAGGTTTGAGAGGTCTACGAGATCAGGACTTATGAGTCGTAGATCCCTCTATGACTTGTAATTGTGGTTTCGTAAACCCAAGTCCAGTAATTTTAACTGTGACCCGGTAAAGGAATAAAAGAGGGGTCAAATTATTTTGACCCCACTTTTGACCTTATTGACCAAAATCATCCCAATTTTCCCCTTCCCCTCTTTTTCCAATCAAATTTCAGTTAGGTTAACTCTTTTCCGGCAAGTTTTTCGGCTACACCTAGGGTTTTGTGAATTTTCACCTTCTTTCTTCTTCAAGTTCATCACTATTATTGGTAAGTTCTTATTTTACTCTTAAACTTTAAATTGTTCTTAATTGTTTGATTTGTTAATTATAATGAGCTTGATGTTTAAGCATGAAATTCTTGGTGAATGTGAATGTGAAATTAGGGTTACCTTTGATTGAGTTGCTTAATAGATTTTGAAAATTGGGTATATTGTTCGGGATTTATAGTTGTTGTGTCTATTGAATTATTCCCCAAGTTTGCTTCTATGTCATTGAGTGATTATTGGTTGTGAAATGGTGGGAGAAACCATAGGTACATGATCGTTTGAAATAACTCGGGAAGGTTGAAAGAATAGGATATTGATGCTAAATTATTTTCAATTGGGTATTCTTATGCTGGAATTGCTATAGGTATTGGATATGGTGTGCTAAACACGTGAGTGCTTGTATGCTTGCTTTGACGCTTGTAGATTAAGTGTTGAATATTTCTTAGGGTCTGTGTGATCGACTAAGAAATATCAGGTATCTAAGGTTTCTTGTTTATGAGTGTCTTTTATGACTCGTAGATAAATCTACGAGTCGTAATTGCCCCTCGTGAGAAATTCCAGATACTTAATAATTTGAGTGTTCATTAGACAAGACCTTCTATGAGTTGCAGATCACTTTACGACTCGTAGATATGTCTCATAGATTCTTGCCTATTTTGAATCACTCTCTGGAATTTTATGCGATCCAGTTTACAATTCGTAAACCAATTTTAGAGTTGACCTAGGGCTCATACAATTTTCTAGTGTCCATTATTGTTTTGAAGCCCTGGTCTACAAGAGAAGTTTATGAATAGTAGTTCGTAAAGGGGCTCTCATAGAGACCTTCTACAACTGATTCAAATAAGTTTTTGCTTTTTATTTCTTGATTGTTGGGGATAATTATGGTTCGTCTATGTCTAATTTTCAGGTTTTATGGCTCCGAGAGGAAATCACTTGAAGATTGAGGCCTTTAGGAGGAAGCTCATTAATGAGCCTACTGATAAAGATCGAACCCCTCAGCCAAGTTGGTCACTAGAGATCCACGATGTCTCATCAGACCCTATTGCAAAGGTACCACAGATCAGAGCAACAGTTGCTAGATCTGTGCATACTTAGGCTCAGAATGATAGCCCTTCCTAGTTTGAATAGGAAGGTAGTGAGAAGACTGGGAGCAGCATGCCCCAAATGACATGATCAGCAGGGGAGTCCAGTTCTAAGGAGGGCTCTAAGGATAGAAGAGATGTTGTGTCCTTTGTTGCACCATCTTCTTCATCAGCACAGGATGTTATTACTCACTGGTAGTGCGTTGAGGATATGGAGGTTATATTCTTAGAAGACATACAGCTAAAAGAGCAGGGCAAGCCTAACCATCCTATATATGATGCCCCAAGGTCATAGATGATGGAATTAGCCATGTACCTGGTTTGAAGGACATGATGATACGTTATGGGCTCGAGTTGTTGATAGAGGCACTTGGTAGATACAACCCGATTCTGGTACGGGAGTTTTATGCATCGTACGTAGCCATCATACAGTGCAATCTTCCCAATGAATGAGATATATCACTCAACCCAGATTGACAGAGGTACGGGTAAGAGGTCGGCTAGTCAATATTTCTGAGGAGACGATCCGTTTTATACTTTTTTGGTCCAGAGTACCATGCCCCAGAGCTACAATGGAGTTTGACCACAGGTTGGGGTAGGGTAGAAGTTCATTGCTTATGAAGGATCCAGTAAATAGGACCTCACTTTTAAGATAGGGGTGGCCATTTACATTATGGAGCAGGGTCGGGAACCTGCTTGGGTCACCACCCACACGGAGCCTATTGTCAAGGCTTAATATTCTTTCTCGCTAAGTTCTTATGGGTTGTTGTTAGATCACGCATCCGGCCGACGTTTGGCGGATAACACATTTACACCAGAGCATACGATTTTGGTTACCAGCATCTTGGCTGGCTATGACATTGATTGGGTCTGACTAATAGCAAAGCAGATACATGAGTCAGCACTGAAGAGGGCTACCTCCATCCTATTTCTATTTTGATCTACAAACTCTGTATAGAGTTGTAGGTGGAGATCTTACATAAGCTGAACAAGCTAGTTAAGGCCTAGCATACTTTGGAGCCCAACCTGATAAAGGCTGATGCCAAAGGTGTTTCACCCACAGCCACCACCTGAGGTTCGACGACTGCCACCATCACTGCTGTTGTTGCTACTACTGATGAGAGACCCCAGCAGCCCGAGACAGTCGACATTGAGATGGTCCTACTACAGCTTCTCCTGCACCAGAGGCCACCGCTTCACAACCTTTTATTGCGGGCATGGTCTATGTGTCCGCCATTTCAATTCAGGCCATGGCGCAGCAGTTATCACGTATTGAGGTCCAATTATCTCAACTTATTCAACCGCTTAGGCCATGAGTCTGGCAGGCTATTCTAGACTCCAAGGAGTGGAGCCAGGCATTCACTATCTCTACTATTTAGGAGCATATTTATAGAGTGGATGCCCGCATGGATGTTTTTGAGGAGCGAGTTTAAAAGAGGTTAGTCGAAGCTTGACCTTCAAATTTGTCAGCCGTATGTCATGAGATCAAGAAGTTTAGAAATAACATGACATCATCACTTGTGGTGCCTGTGACACTACCAGAGACTACATCTTCGGCATCACTGTTTGATTTATTTACCTCCACAGAGCCTACAAAGACATCCCTTGGGAAGATACCTTGTACGGATACGAAGCCAGATGAGAGGAATGTATGTGCAAAGTTTTCCAAGGACGATGATAAGGAGGAGGGCGATCTCGGGCTGGCCTTGAGGACATCGAGGCATGATGAAGAGCTGAGGCTAGCTCATGAGCATAATAGAGTGAGAGGTATTTGTCCCTCTAAATAGAGTGTAGCAGCTGAGGAGAGTACCCCGCAAAGAGGTGGATGGCCGGACTCAGCCACAGACTAGTGCTTAGGCGCCGAGGTATTGTTTTGACCCCTACGTATTCTATTTTTGATTAATTTGGTGCATTGGTGACAATGCACAATTTTTTCAATAGGGTGTGGGTAGTTATGAGCCTCAGTGAAGTTTGAGTATCTTATGGTCCATAACTATCCCAAATTTTGATCCTGAGGTTTTCGTGCCTGTGTTCTTTTTCCTCGTGGATATTTAATTTCTATTGAACCGGCATGTTTAGGATGTTTAGATAATATGTGTAGCATATAGTTCTAATACTTATGTCATATAGCATGTTTTTATATTATGTTATGAAATCAGTACCCACCAAAAATTTTGATTAGTAGTTAAATGACAACCATACATGTTTGGGTGTTTGGCAATAGTTGTATTGATAAGTGAGGCTAATTGAGACATGAAGCATGATCTGTGAGTTTCTTGTTGATAATGTACGCAATATCGTGTGAGTATGAGCTTATTTCACTCGATTCATGTATTTTGTGTTAATTCAAAACTTGCCCTATTACTCTAAGTTAGATCATGATTGAATGGATTAGGAAGCGATCATAGGTCTCTGTTCTTCAAATTAGTCCACTTTAGCCTAAAAATGACCAACCAAATGAAGTTTTATCCATTGTTCCAAATATTTAAGCCTTACATGTACTAATTATTTCAAAAACACCTACATTACCCTAACTTATCTAGTGAAAAACCTTGAAATTGGCCCTGGTCTATCCTTGAGCATTGTGAACCTTCATTGAGGCAAAACGTCTAAGTTGAAGGTGGCTACAAAAAGTGGCCCTGGTTCGGGGGATAGATATTGTGTACTTCGATACAGGCTAAGAGCCTAAGTTGAGGTGGCTGGTGTAGGGGTAAAATCACCAAAATAAGGTGGTGAGTTGGGAATGATGAGAAAAAGAGAAAATTATGTATCAGGTGTAAGAAAAACCAAAAAAAAGTACCTTACATTGAGCGTAAAAAGTAAAATGAAGAGTAAAAATGAGGTAGAAGCTGAAAAATGAGAAGAAAACACTCGAAAAAGCTTGAATGTGAAAAAAGGGAGGATAAGGTGAAAGTATTAGAGTTGATTAGGTGAAAGTGATAAAAAATGTATTTGAAGGATGGGTTTTACACTATTTTTCCAAAATGTCATACCAAAGCCCCCTGAACCTGCGTTAGAAGCCTAGAAAGTCCTAAAGTGATCCTAGTCCAGTTAGTTGAAAGTCTAAGTCATGAGTATAGGGGCAAGCCAATGGTATTAATCATTATGCATGAATATCTTTTGTGAGAGTGAGTGTATTTGCACAGTACCAAAGCTAAATTTGCAATAGTCATTAAGTGTCAAAAATGGGAATTCTTTCTGTCAGGGCACTTGCATTGCATTGTTAGCATTTAACATGTTCAGTGACCGTGGACTGTTTATATTCCCTTTCTTGTCGTAGTTGTGTTGTCAAATGCACTAGTGTGTTTTGGTTTGCTAAATAACTATCTAATCTTGTTTTGAAAAGTTGGTATGGGTACCAAAGTTTGAATTGTATGTGATGTATGCCATTAGGTTGAGGTATGTGTGTTGCTATATTGTCTATATAGATTGAGTTATCGCTTGAGGACAAGAAACAATTTTAAGTTGAGGGAGTAGATGTGCTATCAAAATACAACATATTTCATGCTTAAAATGTAGGATTTTGTGTGTTCTCAATGTAACATTTATGGCTTTTATGTGTTTTTGGTGTTTAGTTTGCAGGAAAGCAGGTTGGCATGACTTGGAGGCTAAATTGGAGCAGATTTCTGATTTTTGATGGTTTACGAGACCCACTATGAGACATAGAGGATTCTACAAGTCGTAGAGGGGGTTTCATGAAGATTTCCAATGAAATATGTGATCTGAAGTTCAGCTATACGAGACCTCTATACCAGTCATAGATCACTCTACGAGTCGTATAGAAAGGTTTCGTGAAGAATTTCAGTAAAGGACCAGTTAATACAGATGAAGTCTACGAGAATGCAATATGTGCTGCGAATCAGTCTATGACTCGTAAAGTGGACTCGTGGCAGTGAAGTCCAATATTTAAGAAGCTGAATACAATAGCCCAATTACGACTCGTAAATCACTTTACGATTTGTAAGGACCTGCCGTAGAAAGTCGCCATCCAGTTTTTCTGTTTTTAGGACTTATTTATAATTACTATAAATAGTACTTTTAAGGTTAATTTTGAGGGGAGTACAGTAGAGAACATCATTAGAACATACTTTTTTAGGGTTTTGTACTTGGAGACTTCAATTTTGGAGGAGAATACACTTAGGAATTAATTGGATCTTCAAATCTTATCATTCTCAATTAATTTTGGATTTTCTTATTCTTCAATTCAATTGTGTAAGTGTTTAATTATGTTTTCTCAATTCATAATCTCTTCATCTACCCATAGCATGATTAGCTAAATCCAAAACTTGGAGTTGTGGGAACGATGAAGATCGAACAATTTGCAATTCTTGAAATGGGTATTTGCATGTATTAATCAATTCTATTCATTTTGCATCTTTTCTAGAGGTGGCTAACATTAAAACTCACCTAGAGTTACCTTCCCAATTCAGGTGGTAATGAATAGGAAAAGAGATTAATTAACAAGATTCGATGATGTATTCTCGTCTAGTCAATCCAACTAGACCAAGGGGAGGTTGATTGAGATCATAGGTAATGGTTAGTATTACACACTATGGAGATGGGCCAAGTCAAATAGTGAAATTCGCGTCTCACGTTTGACTAAAGGGCTTGTTGAACTTAAATTGTCGTCCTGCATGCTATACTCTAGTCAAGAATTGGGTTATCTGGGATAAAAGTTAGTGAATCATGGGGAACACAATTCCCAAGTTTCTCTCTGTTATTGATTATCTCTTGTGTTAGTTAGTTTAGTTTATGTTGTTGTTAAATATTGCAAACCCCTCCCCCCTTTTGGGGAATTGAGTATTGATGAATTCGTTGTGAGTCTCCATATTCTCTATGAGATTCAACCCTAGTCTTGGTTATGTTTTATATTTGACAATGACCACTTTATCTTCAAAAAGAGAGGTGTAACTTGGGCATGATCAATAGATTCTTAGGATTAATTAGATACTCCTATTACAAAAAAGTTATGTTTGAAAGCTTGAGAACGTATATGCATATGATTATGTTATAACTATTATGTGGATCTATGGTTAGTACTGAGAAGGATTGAGGTGGGATCTAGTTAGGTGGGCATAAGGTTATCCACCTAAGAGAATGCTTGTAGCAACCTCTTGCCCAAAATTATGTACCACTATAGCAGCTCTTGCATTCTAAGGTTAAGGATCTACAATATCATGAAGTTAAAGTTCATGATGTGGATGCATAATCTTGTGAAGTTCTACCTCGAAAGTAGTCTCCTCACGCTAACGTAGGGCGTTATATTAGATTCCATGAAGTATCTCACATGGTCTTAAAGTTTTTTTTTGGTCTCCTCCCCTTCCCCCCTCCCCCTCCCTCCCCCCTCCCCCCGCTATAT
>JAPFFP010039589.1:0-15059 GCA_026153255.1 Solanum medicagineum | reverse complement strand
GATGGGTGGTACCCCGAGGGGTGGAAGAATCACCTAGCCAGGGGCGATCCTATCACAGGTGGTACCCCGAGGGGTTACGGAAGAACCTAGCCAGGGGCGATCCTAATATAGTTTACCACTGATCTTTTTCGATAAGGTGTGGGTAGTTATGGGCCTCAATGAAGTTTGAGTAGCTTGAGTCTATAACTATCCCAATTTTTGATTCTAGGGTTTTCTTGCTTGTGTTGTTTTTCCCCAAGGATATTTATTTATGTTGAATCGGCAAGTGTAGGATGTTCTAGGTAGTGTTTGTAGCATATAGTACTAATATATATGGTATATAATTGTTTTTGTATTTTTTGTGAAAAATGATACCCACCTAATTTTGATTAGTTAGTCTAGATAACAACCATGCATGTTTAGTTATGTTTGATAGTGTTTATTCTAATAAGTGAGGTTAAATTGAGATAAAATGCATAATTTGAGAGCCTTTTCTTGATAATGTAATCAGTGCCATATGAGTGTAATCTTAAATTGCTAAATTCATCCGTCATTGCTAATTCAGAACTTGCCCTGTTACTCTAACTTAGATTGTAGGTTAAATGGATTAGGAAAGGATCTTAGGCCATTGTTCTTAAAAGTCCACTTAGCCTAAATGAAACACCCTTCATGTGCTTCGGAATGCCTTATAATCGTAATTTCCATATATCTCAAAATTCGTGTGTTATTTCAGAAATTTGACTTCATATTCTTGATCAGGGAGTAAAATTGAGTGGGAAATGGGTAAAACTTGGATTTTAGAAGACTCATAGCGAAAAATAATTTTCGCTAATTAATCAATTTCTGAGAGCCTGCTGGCCCATGCCGCGACGCGCCTGGGCGTGCAGTAGTGTTGATTGGTGAGGAACGCCTGGTCCGCATCGTAGGAGCGGACTAGTGAAATTTTCCCCCTATTTTTCATATTTTATCCAAGGGCATTGGGGATTACCCCAATGCCCATTTAAACGTGAAATCCTCCATACTTGGGTTATTTTTCAACTCTAGAACTCACAAAAACCCTTTCTAAACCTCTTCAAAACATTATCAAAACTTCCATTCAAATTTAAAGATCTCAAGAACAACTTTGGGTTTCAAGGACCTAAACCAAGCTTCAAGTCTCCTTCAAGTTCACTCCAAGAAATTTCTAAGTTTAAGGTATATGTGTCTTCATCCATGGGTGCTTTCACCCATGGAGCCTAAACTTCCCATTTTATGAAAATTGCACGATTTTAAGTTGTATTAATTATGAGTATCTCTTATTATGAATCTTAATCTCATTTCACGAGTTGATTTATATCAATTGAAGTTATGTATGATATGAACTATGAAAACTATGAATTATTGTGAATTTCGAGATAAATTTCAAGATACCCAAAATGAGGGATTTACTACAATATTGGTCGGTTGATAATTGATTTTACTCCTTCTTGATATACTCTTGAGTTGCATGATTTTGAACAAGTGTCATGAACCCACCATGTGTTTTATGAAATTACATGACATGGATTTCTAAGTTGTTGATGAACTATTATATAGTTTACAAGTCAAGTGATTTCATGATGACTATGGGCTTCCAAGCATGTATTAAATTCAAGAAAAGTATCTATGATGTTACAAGTGAACAATTGAGCCCTATTCAAGATTTTATCCTCTTGTGAGCTATTCATGTTAAGTTGAGGGATCAAGCATGATTACTGTTTTACCATCATGTTCAAGTTCAAGTAAGCTCACTATTAGAGGTCAAACATATAAATAGCTACACATGTCATGTTATCATCTCTCTTACAAGTTATTCATGTTATAATTAAGGTTATGATTATTTCAATTACTCCATGGGATTAGACTTAGCACCTATTGAGGCTTAAGATGGGGGCTCGGTTCAATGGGTCCTTATATAAAGTCTTTAGTCTCTAAACTATGTGCCACTATAGGATTATATTATTTTCCTAAATGGGCTTTACTAGTGGATCCATCTAGTTTCATGTTATCATATATGGTTTGCCTTGGCAAGTAGACCACACTTCGCTGGTGAAACGACCCCAAAAGTGCCCAAAAATGTGCCTCGGAAGTGCTCGAAATCGTAATTTTCATATATCCCAAAATCCGTGCATGATATCAAAAATTCAAATTCATATTCTTGATCAAGGGACAAATTTAGTGGGAAATGGGTCTAACCTGGATTTTAGAGCAATCGTACCAAAATTCAAAAATTCAAAAAAAAAACACAATTTCAAGTGTTGATCCGCGCCCCTGGAGCGACGTGGTTGGGGTGCGGACTAGTGTTATTTTTGCCCAGTTATTTTGTTTCGGTCCAAGGATTGTGGGTCTTGGGCCTAAGTCTTCCCATGGGTAAAAATACCTATATTTAGCCATATTTCACCTTCATATCATACAAGATATTCCCCGATACTCTCTCAAACACTTAGACAAATATTTTACTCAAAATTTAAGTGTCAAATCTCATTTTGGATCTTAACGAAATCATTCAACCTCCAAGTCTCCATTCCAATCTTCATCAAGGAATTCTCCAAAGCTAAGGTATGTGGGTTTCAACTATTGGGTCCTTTCACCCATGGTGCTCAAGCTTCTTTTTTACCTAAATTACATGCTTCTAAGTTGATTTTACTTATGGGTATTCTATTATGAATTTGACTATGAACTATGTTGGGGTTTTGTAAAAATATGACTTTTTATGCATGTTTTGAGCAATGAATCTAAGATCTATGATGAGTTTTGATGAGGGGTTTCAATGTATTTTGCAAGGTGGTATTACCAAGTGTTGGTGGGTTGATTTACTTCAAGAATTATTGCATGATTTCACTCTTTAATTGCATGATTTTACACTAGCATTGCGCACCCACCAAGTGTTTGATAAAATGTCCGGTTTAGGGTTCTTGTGCTATTGATGATCCATTGCATGTCCTATGACTTGTATGACTTTATGATGATGAAATGATGGTATATATGTGCTGATTTCATGAAAAGCATCTATAGTATTTCAAGTTGACCACACCTAGTTGAGGGGATGCTAGACCTCAATAACCATGGATGGCGGGGTGAGACTGCCATCAACCAATTGAGGGGTTGATAACTCAATCACCATGGATGGCGGGGTGAGACCATTATCAACCAATTGAGGGGTTAATACCTCAATCGCCTCTTCGAGGGGGTGGTAGGAGTTGGACATGATGGTTTCTTACTACATATGTAATATGTTCTATATAAGTATGTTTTACCTCAAGCATCACTCATGCATGTCATATTGCTATATGCTCATTTATTGCCTAATTATGCATTTCGATTATGTTGCCTATCTCTTGTTGTATTGCATCCTACATACTTAGTACATTCAAATGTACTAACGCATACTCTATGCCTACATGATGTTACCATGTAGGAATCAGAGCTCCTCATGATCATCCTCATCCTCCCTGTGGCTAGTACTATCTCTACAAAGCAAGTTGGTAAGTCCTCAATTTCTGGGACAACGGCTTTGATCTTATGCTATGTATAAAGACTCTCTTTCCTTTATTGTATATTTTGACTATGAGATTGAGCCCGGTTGCTTGTCTTGGCTCCCGCTAAGTTCTATGTTAAAGGTGTTGTTGGACAAGTTATGTAACTATATTTGAGCTTGACTCTCTTTGACTCTTTGATATTTTATGATATGAAAGACTTCCCTTAGACCCATTTTCCTTACTTCTACTCTCTATTGTTGTTTTATTGCTTCCATGACCAAGGATGTATAATGATATGCTGAGAGGCTTGTTTAGGGTCCATTCGGGTTCTCCATATGTCGTGTCACATCTAGGACCTAGGCTTGGGTTGTGACAGCCGAGGAGTGTCATGCCCAGTCACCTTACTAAGGGGGTGTCATGCCTTGGTTTCCATGTATTAGCTCGCTTGGGCTATGTCAGTTAAGGCCTCCTCCCACATATGTGTGATACACTATGCAAGTTAAATGCTTTACATGTATGTTTTAGTATAAGCATTGATCATACATGTCATATTGATATTATATTCATTGCCTATATGTATGCATTTTGAATATTATGGCTTATGTATTTGATGCATTGCGCCCCGCGTATTTAGTACATTCCAAGTACTAACGCATACTCTATGCCTACATGATATTACCATATTGGGACCGGAGCTTTTATTGATCCTCCTCCTCCATGTGGCTAGTTTGGTACTTGTAGAAATCTTTGGTGATTCTTTAATTCTAAGTACAATGTCTATTTTATTCATGTTATGTTGAGACTTCTTCTTTATGTTGGATACTTATTATCATGAGGGTGAGCCCGGAAAGTGTTTTGGGCACCACTCTATTTTAGAGTAGAAGTGTTGTTGGATACTTTGTTCATATATGCTTATGAGCTCGACGCTTCTTATGTTTTACGGCTATGAAAGACTTCCCTTAGTACCGCTTCCCTTTTTATAATTGACTTTCGTTATTGTTTTACTTTGCTTTCGAACCAAGGATGTGCACATAATATGCTAAGAGGCTTGTTTGGATTGTCTCCGGACTCCCCGTTCACTGTGTCATGTATAGGCCCTAGGCTTGGGCCGTGAAAAGCTTGGTATCAGAGCATTAGGTTGTTAATGGTCCTTGAAAATCCAACACACCGTGTCAAGTAGAGTGTTATTCATGGTTGTGAGGTGCGCCACAACTATGAATAGGAGGCCATGAGGCGTTTTAGGAAAAGTTTTACCTCTTCATGATCTATGTCGTGCTTAGACATAAAGATAAGGCTTTCCCCCCCCCCTAAGGAATTCTCTTTTTCTCTTCTAGATCATGCCTCTACCAAGAGGAAGAGTAAAGAGAGCCTATACACTCGAGGAGCAACCAACCCCTCCCACTCCTCAAGCTCCTCAAGATGGAGGGTTGGCCCAAGATGAGTTCCAAAATGCCATCACAATGTTGGCCTATGCTATGACCAACCAATTGAACCAAGGGGCCCAAGCTCCATATGCTCCTACTCCGGCCTCAAGGGTGAGAGATTTCACAAGGATGAACCCTCTGGAGTTTCATGGGTCCAAGGCGGAGGAAGATCCCCAAGAGTTTATCGATGAGGTGTATAAGGTGCTATCTATCATGGGGGTAAATTTGGAGGAGAGTTGAATAGTTTGAGAGAAAAAAATAGTGAAATTCAGTAGAGAAAACATTAGATAGTTTTGAGAAACACTTGTACTTTGATTTGATCTTAAAATCTTGTGATTTTCCTTGAAACTTGGATTTGTTTGTTCTTAATTCAATTGTGTAAGTGTTCGATTATGTTATTTCAATTCATAAGTCTTGCATCTACATAAACCATAAGTAGCTAAATACACAATTAGGGTTGTGGGAACCATAAAGAACTAACAAGGTAAAACCAGATAAATCATTATTCTTGGAAAGTTTGCATGCATGTATTAATTAAATCTCTTCGTTTTGCATTTTTTCTAGTGGTGGGCCACAAAATTAGAACCCACCTAGTGTTACTAGCCCGAATAATGTAGTAATGAATAGGAAAAGAGATTAATTAACATGATTTGATTGATGTGTTCTCGTCTAATCAACTGAACTGGGCCAAGGAGAGGTTGTACTGGGACTAATAGGTAAGGGTTAGTAATGCACACTACGGATTATAAAGTAGGGAGTTACTAAAAAGTCATCAGAAGAAACCCTCCACGGGCCTTAAACTTTATACAGCCCATAGATGGGTCTCGTAAAAGTCACCCGCAGACTTGCTGAAGGAATCCACGAAACCCCGACTATGGGCTGTAAAACTTTATATGGCCCGTAGAAGTTGTCTGTAGATCTAACCGACCCAGTTCTTCTATTTTATTTTGGTGTTATATTATAAATAGTGTAAATAGGCCTTTTTAGGTTTAGTTTCATACGGAACATCAGAGAGTCTGTAATAAAGAGTGGAAAACATTGTGAGACACTTGTGCAACAATATTTTGTGTTCTTTAATTCAATCTTGTGATCTTTATTGAAGAGCTTGAATTTTTTGTTCTTAATTATATTGTCTAAGTGCTTAATAATGTTATTTAATATCATGATTCTTGCATCTACAATGTTAATGAGTAGCTAAATCCACAACTAGGGTTGTGGAAACCATGAAAACTAACAAGGTAAAGCTGAATAATTCATAATTCTTGAAAAGTATGCATGCATGTATTAATTAATTCTCTTTGATTTGAATTCTTTTTAATGGTGGCCAATGTTAGAGCTCGCGTAGTGTTACTGCCTGGATCAAAGTAGTAGTGAATAGGAAAAGATATTAATAAACAGGATTTGACTGATGTTTCTCATCTAATCAACCAAATTGGATCAAGGGGAGGTTGTACTGGGATAATTGGTATGGGTTAGTAATGTCACACTACAGGGATGGATCAAATCACATGGTGAAATTTTCCTCTTGCTGGATCAAAGGATTTGGTAAACTTAACTTACCATTCTGCGTGCTACAAGCTAGAAAAGAATTTGATTATCTGGAAATACCAAGTTAGGGAATCATGGGGAACAGAATACCTTAGTTACTCTTCATACTCACATTTGTCTTAGTCTAGAATTTCTTTCTATAGTTTTTACAAACCCCTGCTTTCGGGGAGATAAGTAGGTTAATCAACTCGAACTGCTTGAAATTCCTCTAAGTCTACCCTATTGCCTGTGGGATCAACCGGTTAGGTTATACATCTTGAAAATGACCGCTTTAACCTTCAAAAAGAAGGTGCATCTTGGGTGACATCAGTCCTACCCTGTCCAGTATACATTCATGGCAAGTTCTAGCAATTGTGGCAATATAGACAACTAAATAAGCTTACTCTCACATGGCACATACTTAATCTACGGATTGAGACTGTCATAACCATTGCATCCACTATCACAAATTCAACACTAAGCTTACATTTACAGGAACATAACAAAAATTTGGCATTTTGAATTTTTCAGTTTTGCTACTAACATGCCCACTATAGCAATGTTGTAAACTGTCACTACTACCAACATAACCAATGAAACACTACATTGACGAATACCCTTAAGATAGTCTCCATCCATCCATCATAGGGCCCCGTCAGTCTCCCACGACTATGCCAAACGAGATAACAACCATAATGTAAAACCAAGTCAACTAAAATTAAACTACTAAGACATAACATAATAACATTGAATATTTACAAACCATATGAATTATAAATATTGTCTTACCCTAAAGAAAAGAAACATAAACATAAACTAAAAAAATTTCTTAAGTACATAGCCCAGAATAAGAAGATAAAGCGTTAGATCATCAATCAAATAACCCCACCCCACACTTAAAACATTGCAATGCCCTTAGTGCAAGTATATACCAACAAAGTGAATTAGGCGGTCCGTCCCTCACTCCTCGTCCATCCCGAAAAGTTCAGGTACATTCACCACATTCAACGAAGGCTCATCCACTTTCTTACCGTCAGAATTAATGTCAAAAATCTACCGAACATGATCCTTATCTGTAGGGACATCATCATCCACTGATTTGAAGAACATGCGCTCGATCCCTAACACTTCCTTGGCAAGGCCATCGAGAGGGTACGTGAACTCTGCCTAATAGAGCTCATCGACGGTGGAGGGGGGACCTTTGGTAGTGCTGTGTAACATATCCAGGCCATATATATGTCCCATGATAACCTCATCCTAGTGGGCCCACTTCTAAATTGTCATAGTCAAACCAAATGACTGCTCCAGAACTTTGGTGTTAGTAACATTGAAGGGCATCGAGTGGATTTTGGGCATATAATTGAGGCCTCCTACGGGTCCCCTACCACCTACACAACAAAGTAATAAGGCTACCAAAAGAATGTTTGTGACCTCGAGGTACTTGGGCCTTCCTCATAAAGGACTTGAGGGACATACTGATGTTGATGTTAAGGTCTGACATCAAAACATACACCTAACAAGCCATATTGCGGGTCACCTCAGCGAAATGCAGGAGAAGGATCAGACTATATATAACTATATTCAACTACAACCTTGCTTCATAATTCATGTGAGCAAACAGGAAGGAAATGTGGCATCCCCTATACCCGTGTCTAGTCCATCAGGCGATGGAATGGGGTCTTGCTAATGTGTGCTTTATCTCCTGAAATGGGGGCCTAATATGTAACTCAGTCAAGGAGGCAGAGGGCAACTCGAGAGTTCTCGAGTATTTGATTTATGGCTCTTGGGGATAAGCTGACCTCTATAACCCTCACACCCATGAAGTGCATCTAGGCATCGGGTTAGAGGTTCGCATAGAACTCTCTAACCATGCTGAGGTTGCACTCCAGAGGGTCCACGAACATGAAATCCATGTGGATTTTCTAGATCCAATCCTTGATGTGAGGGAACTCTATCTCCAAACTCTCATAGTCAAGTGATACATCCGAGAAGCACTCTATCTCGGTATGTGCCCTGTACCACCTCCTCTCATACTAAAATACAACATTAAGGCTGAACTGGCAGTGCTATCCATTGGGAACGAGAGGCGCAAGTGGTACTTAGGGCACAACCTGGTCTATCTTGCGGCTACTAGAGGTTGCCTCTGATATAACAGGTCGACCATAGGATGCCATGAATGCCTGCAAAACAAAGTTATCTAATCAGCCCAGAGAAAAAACATGCCCCCTACACCTATAGGATAACTGTTTGCCCCTATCCCTCACTTAATTCAAAATTAGTGGTGCAACAAAGGTACTTAGACTTCCTTACACAATAATCATCCAATTAAGGCAATCAAGTTCACACCCATCATAAGCATTTTTACGCAATTCAAACCACCTCACTTTACTCATCGTCCCACAATTACCTTACTTTTAACCATACACGCCAAACTAAAAACTTTAGCAAGCATCACAATTTTAACAACACAATTCAACCCATGGGGACAAAATTCGAACCAAGATCAAGTTGAGATATGAACAAGGATACGCAACAAACCAAAATTCAACAATTTGATCATATACTAGGCAATCAACCCCAAGGATTTCCCATAATGATTAAGTTATCCCATAATTCCTATCAAAAGCATGAATTCATGAAGATCATAAAGGGAAATAGACAAACAAACACTCCACAACCTTTATATTAAGCAAATTATCTCAAAATTATGCCTAGGGTTTCACATACATGGGTAACTAGACAAATCATGAACAATATCTACTTCCAATAAGCTTAATGGGTTACCCATTCCAAGAATCTAAAAGAATCAAGCTACAATCAAGAAGTCTTGCAAAATAGAGAAAGCCCACCAAGAATAGATAAGAATTACGAACTTCCCAAGTCAAACATAAGAGAAAATGCGCTTTGAATAGTGTAGAGGAAGGAAAAACCAACAAAGACTTGCTTGGACTGGCGGGGCAATGTGGATTTGGGATAAAAATTGGAGTGAGGGTTGAAGATTTGGGAGGAATTTGGGAAAAGTTGGGAGAAATTAGGGTAGTGGGAAAGGGGTCATGTAAAAAATAAAAAGAAATGTGGAGTGGGGGTTAAAAAGGGTGCAAAAATTAGTAGGGTCGGGCATTTTTCGTGAAAAATTAAATGTGTCCACGACAAGATGGGACGTTAAGCTATCACGAACTTGCTTTATAGATTTTTTAATTTTCATGAATTTAGTTACCTGGCGAATTGTCCTTGGCTGGAATGAGTCCGTGAGGTAGACATGTCGAGGACTCTTTTGGTTAATGATTTTTTTGGGTCCGAAAAAATTTATTTTTAAACTGTCGAACCCCAGAAAAATTTTGAACCCCTGAGCAAGTGCTAAAACATGAAAACATGTTAATAATACTCAACGAAACTATGAAAATAAAATTGAACAAAAAGTGAACCAGAAGGGCAGGGTCTGCAACATGGACTTGTTGCGGACCTCTATTCTGTTTCAGAAATTGACACTTTTTTCTTTTTTTTTTTGTTAAAAAAAATTCCTAAATAAGAATTAAAACAACCAAGCTTTAAAATACCACACCGCAGGTTTCCTCTCGTGTAGCTCTTGATTTACCATCATGACACGATACAACATCAATCATCATTCAATGGCCTCCTCCTTGCGCTCCACATCATCGCCATAGTGCTTTACTCGTTGGCCATTGGCCAAGAATGTGGAAATCTTGATCTCATTCCATAGTTCCACAGAACCATGTGGTTTCATGCACACCACTTCAAATGGTCTACATCGCTTGGACCATAACTTTCCTGGAAAAAGTTTCAAATGAGAATTAAAAAGAACTATCTTTTGTCCAGGCTCGAATGTACACCTGGCGATGTGTTGATCATGCTATATTTTGGCCTTTTATTTATACAACTTGGCATTCTCGTATGCCTGCAGTCTAAACTCCTCTAATTCTTGTAGTTGTTCCAAGCTTTTGCGCCCTGCGAGCTCTAGGTCCACATTCGACCTCTTAATAGACAAGTACACTAATGCTCAAGCTCAACAAGGAAGTGGAAAGCCTTCCCAAAGACCATTCTATAAGGTGATGTGCCAATGGGAGTCTTGTTTCTCCAAGCCCATAAAGCTTCATCCAGCTTGATTGACCAATCCTTCTTAGTTGCATTCACTATTTTCTGAAGGATTTACTTGACTTCTCTGTTCAACACTTCAACCTGTCCGCTATTATTATGGGTGCTAAGTTATGGCTACCTTATGCCTCACTTTGTACTTGGCCAGCAAATTCTTCAACATCTGATTGATGAAGTGTGCCCATCACTAATTATATCTTTGGAGTACCAAACCTCGTGAAAATGTGTTTCTTTAAAAATTTACTCATCACCTTGGAGTCATTTATAGGCTATGCTATTGCCTCAACCCATTTGGACACATAGTCCACAACTACCAAAATGTACTAATTTCTGAAAGATAGTGGGAATGGTCTCATGAAATCCATCCCCCAAACGTCAAAGATCTCCACTTCAAGGATGTTACTAAGAGGCATCTCGTACCACTTCAAGATGGTTCCTTTTTTGTGGCATGCATCACACAGTTCTTGACAAAATTTATAGCCTCTTTGAAAAGAGAAAGACAAAAGAAACTGGGTTGTAATACCTTATGAACCATTCTTTTACCATCATGGTGCCCTTTATATAGGAAAGCATGGCAATGCTCAAGCACTTGTAGTGTTTGAACCTCGGGCACATATCACGTGCCATCCTATTTGGCACTTGTCTGAATAGGTAGGGCTCGTCCAAAACATAGAATCTTGCTTGATATGCCAACTTCTTCTTTTGTTAACTTGATGCATCTAGTGGGAACACCTCACTCACTAAGAAGTTGACAATATTTGTATACCATGGCAACTCAGTTACCTCTAGTGCTAGGAGTTGCTCATTTGGGAACTCTTCCCTGATCCGCCCTGGCTCAGCAATATGGGTTTCACTCTCTAGTCTGGACAAATGATCTGCAATCTGATTCTCACACCCTTTGCGATTCTGGATTTTGATGTCAAACTTTTGCAAAAGAAGGATCCACCAAATGAGCCTGAGTTTAATATCTTTCTTGTTGAAAAGGTATCTAGTGTCACACCCTGGGAGGGTACCCTTGGCGTGGCCGACACTCAAAAATCATTGTTGGTCCCCAAGCGAATCACTTGGCTCAATCACTTATCCATCAATAGCAAAAGACTCAGTTTATGTACAAAGAACCTTCTACTGGGCTCATCAAGCAATGACTCAATGAAATAGGGTCTAAGAACCAATAATCCAAATCAATTTAATATTATGAAAATAGTTTGAAAAGTACAAGTCTTTAAATATGAAACATGAACTCTAATCCATCCTTGTCTATGATGCCTCTATCTCTAAGAATGTAGATGGTGCCAATGAAAGGTTCATGGATACCTTAAATTGAAATAAAATAAAGTTAAACCTAAAGCAAGAAAGGGGTATCCTCCGAATGTAGTGGAGGACTCACCAATCAGATGAATGAAATGCTTGTTGATGACCTCTAATAATTGTCTCTGTATTATAAAATGATGCAGTCCAAAGGGACATCAATACATTGAATATTAGTTTGTAAAATGGTGGGAAAAGAAAGGACATATCAAACATACTTAAATCAGGTAACTCACCTCAGTAAAACGTGCAGGTTCATGAATAAAGTCATGCTTTGAAAGTAAACTCAATAATATGTAACTCACACTGAATCATCCAAATTGTATAGTAAAATAATGCTCCTTAAAGAAACTCTAGCATGTAACTCAGTCAAATCAGTTATGCAAAATTAGGGAGTTTCTCTAATCGAAAATCATCCCTCCACAATAGTTGGTAGTGCATAATGAACGTGAAATCATTGCTCGCCCTTCCAATACTTGCGAAGGTAAGGATACTCAACTTTCCCTTTAGGATCCAAAAGTCACTCATATACTATTTTGGTACAAGAGTCACTAGAGTTAACCATAGGACTATCCTGTGTTGGCAACATAGTTATGGAGTGTTATACTCTTACCCAACTCGGTGCTCAATATTACTCCAAAATTATTCTCTTTAAAAGTATCATTCAAACTCATCTCGAACATCATCATCATCATCATCATATTTCATCAATAAAAGTATTTTAAAACCATTTACATCCTCCTCAAATATTTATTCAAAACATCGTTAAAACACAATGCTCAATTTCATCAAAACTCATTAAAACATGCATCATATCATAAAGACTCATTCTCAAATCATTATTTATTCTTAAATACTCATGTTCATGCAAACTCAATAAAATAGGCTCAAAAATCGTCTTTGTTAAACATACAAAACAATCATAAATCTCAATTTGAGATAATGCATAAAATTAAATATAGCCCTCAATCAGGGTACATGTGCATAAAGATATGAGCATGCATCCAATTAAATACCCAACTCATGAAGATCATCAACACACTTTTACGTACAGGAAACTCAATAGGATTATAGACAACTCAAGAATTCAATTCAACAATCAGGGTAAAACCTTACTCGAACTTAATTACAAGAAATAGACATGTGGGTCATGTGGATGAACTCAGTCTAACGCTATGAGTAGCCTTACATGTCTAGAAGTTTTGAGTTTTGGTATGGATTGGAAGAACTCACAGAATTATCTTCAAACACTAGCCTTTTAATCCCTAGAAACCTTGCTCTAAGTTGCAGAAGGTTTTTAGTGTGAGAAAGTTGAATGGATATGTTTAGGGACTTGTTTAGGTATAAAAACGTCAAGCTAAGGCCTTGAAAGGGTGGAAACAACCAAAATACTTATAAAAAATGTTGTCAAAGTCGTCCATGGGTCTATATAAGGCTCGTAGAAACTTCCATAGCCCGTAGGAACTATTCTGTATATTTCTGGGCATACTTTGAGGTCTCTGGATCCATTCTACGATTCCAATCTATGACCCATAGTTGGGTCTGTCAATTTTGGGAGACAAAAATGGACTTGCAAAAGTTTTTTCACGAGTTAATAGTACGGGCCATCAACCCATCCACAACTCATAAGTCAGTTCATAACTCAACTCTGCTCTGACAATCTATAGTAAAATGGTTGTAACGTTTGAATATAGACTCCAAATGAGGTGAAATCATTGGCGTTAGAAAGATAATTCAAAGACCTTTCACTTAGTAGGTCATGGGCTACCTAGTTCTTTGTGTGCTAAAAGTTATGGTCATTTAAAGTTAACCCTTGTATTATCTAATGCAAGAAACTCAATTAATAGGAAAGTTTTGAACTCAACTAAGTACTAGAAGTCTCTTATGACCCTAATACACTTCTAATATGCTTCACACATACGGGAATAAGCCTTAAAATACAAGTACAGCTAAGGCATCACTAGGTTCAAGCTTATATACTTACGACGAAAAAACACATCCCATGAATAGAGTTGTAGGTTATTACGTTATCTTCCCCTTGGGATCAGTCATCCTCGAATGATGACTGAAACAAGGATGAATTCAAGGAACTAATATAACAATCAGCACTCTACTAGAATCACTGAATCACAATCAAGCAATCACCCTCATACCTATTAACCGATTAACCGATCTGGACAGTCACAAATCAAACTCAAAATGGACAAATCAGTTCATATCAAGAGTAGAGATATTACCTTAGAAATTCTCACCAGCAGGAATGAATGGAACATCAGAACTCAATTAGTTCAATCATTTAAACATCACAGCAATAAGTTATTAGAACTTAAGAAGGAAGTCATCAACTCCAATTTGAGAATGGATCCATCACAATATATAAGTCTTTATAGATAACTCTCAAGCTTAGTACCTCATCTCAACTATGCTCTTTTTCATGGAACTACACTCCATCAAGTGAAGCTTATGGCCCCTATTCAAATCTATGCCTAACCACATTCTCTTATTCTGTTCAAGCCTAATTCTAAACCCCAAAACGTTATTCCTAAGATGACTATATTCACACAAAGCAAATCCCCAAAACATAAGCTCTACACTTCCGTAGGACCTTTAATTAAAAGATCACTAGTCCTTTCCACTACATCTCTACTCTTACTTAAAACCCTTACCGAGAAGTCATCAATAGCATATCACCATTACTTGCATAATAACACCACACCTTCAAGCTTATCACACTAATCACTTCGACCATATCTAAAAATTCTCAAACCTACTTAACACCTCTTCATCCATCATCATATGAGCTCCTTACTAAAGACACTCTAATGTACTCTTACCTATCTCTTTCACATCATAAAGTCTCATCTCTCCCTTCTTCCTTATCTCTATCCCTATATGGAACAAGCACAACACCACTATCATAATAAGGATACATTTAATCCGCCCCATCTACTCTCACTCTCAATCGACTACTATCAACATCATTATGCGGACCGGAAGGAACTCACCATCTCCCCTTTTGGCAAAAGCTAACTCTATTATCTGTTTGTTGAATGATAAGTAAAATATTACATTTGCGTTTTCGAATTCTGCCATCAACAGTGTCATAACAAACCTAAGCTCAGACTATGCCAAGTGGCCCAGAATTCCACCATAGCACCACTAGCGAGGGGTAATCAGAGCTGTGTTGCACCAGGGGTAGGCAGTGGGACAA
>JAPFFP010039578.1:0-15059 GCA_026153255.1 Solanum medicagineum | reverse complement strand
AGGAACATTGCCAAATTTGTATCTAGTTGCCATAGTTGCCAACAAGTCAAAGCCGAACATCAAAGGCTAGGTGGCCTTACCCAAGACATAGAGATTCCTACTTGGAAGTGGGAAGAGATTAATATGGATTTTGTGGAGCGTTTATATTCCATTTGAGTGGTGGTTGATTGGATCGGATGACAAAATCGGCTCACTTTCTACCGATTAAGACTATATATGGGGCCAACGATTATGCTAGCTTGTACATTCATGAATTGGTCAGATTGGATGGGGTTCCTTTGTCCATCATATCAGATCATGGTGCACAATTCGCATCACACATTTCGAGATCCTTCCAAAGAGGTCTTAGAACCAAGGTAAAACTTAGTAAAGCCTTTCACTTTCAAACGAATGGCCAAGCCAAAAGAACTATCAAAATACATGAGGATATGGTTAGGGATTGTGTATTGGAGCTTAAGGGTAGTTGGTATGGTCATCTTCCATTGATTGAGTTTGCATATAACAGTAGCTATCATTCTAGCATTGGTATGGCTCATTTTGAGGCTCTCTATAGTAGACATTATAGATCACAGATTGGGTGTTTGAGGTTAGAGTGAGGTGGCTTTACTGGGTCCATATCTGGTTATGGATGCTATGGAAAAAGTACGGATGATTAGAGAAAGGTTGAAAATAGCCCAAAGTCGCCAAAAGTCTCATGCCGTTATGAGAAGGAGGGAGCTTGAGTTTAAGGTTAGTGATTGGGTCTATTTAAAGGTGTCACTCATGAAGGGTGTGGTTCATTTTGGTGAAAATGGAAATTTAAACCCTAGATATATGGGTCCTTATAGGGTGATGAGGAAGATTGGTAGGGTGGCTTACGAGTTGGATTTGCGTTGTGAAATGGAATTTGTTCATCCGGTCTTTCATGTGTCTATGTTGAGGAAGTGTGTGGGTGATCCTAATGCCATTGTGCCTCTTGATATTGTGGGGGTGGTGGAAGAAAACATGTAATATGAAGAAGTTCCAGTAGAGATCTTTGATAGGCAAGTGAAGAGGCTGAGGATGAAGGATGTTGCTTCTGTTAAGGTCCTTCGGAGGAACCAACAAGTCGAAAGTGCTACTTGGAAAGCCGAAGCAGATATGCAAAAGTGATAACCTTATCGTTTCCATCATACTTAAGCATAAGGTACTAATTCTAAGTCTTCTATGTGATTTCTCGTCTCATATTCTAGCCCCTAAGTCATTTGTATGCATTCTTTTTCACATTGACAAAGTTTGTGGTGATTTTACACATATGCTGAGATTTTGAAAATGACATTTTAAGTGGGATAATTTCTTCATGATTACTATTCTCATATACGTTTCTTTGACATTCAGGGATGAATATTCCCAAGGGGTAGATATTGAAACGACCCCAAAGAGGGCCAAAAATGTGCCTCGGAAGTGTCCAGAATCGTAATTTCCATATATCTCAAAATTCATGTATGATATCGAAACTTTGACTTCATATTCTTATTTATGGTGTCAAATTGAATGGGTAATTGGTCTAAGCCCGATATAAGAAAAATCGTAGCGAAATTTGACAATCACTAAAATGCAATTTATAGAGATGATCCACGCCCTTGGCGCCACGCGCCAAGGGCATGCTATAATGTATTTTGTGCACTATTTTTCTTGTCTGGTCCAAGACTTTTGGGTCTTGGGCCTAAGTGTTCCCATGCTTGAAAACGCCTATATTTAGCCTTATTTTACCCTCATATCATTCAAGACATTCCTAAATACACTCCCAAACACTTTGACAATATTTCATATCCAAATTTCAAGTCTCAAAACTCATCCAGATTCTAAGGTTATCATGCAAGCTTTAAGTCTCTATCTCCCATCTTCATTAAGCTATTCCTCAAAGTAAAGGTATGTGGGTTTGTTTCATGGGTTCCTTTCATCAATCATACCCAAACTTCCTTTTTACTTAAAATTACATGATTTAAAGTTGATTTGCTCATGGGTCTTAATTATTATGAATTTCACTACACACCATGTCGGGGTTTCATGAAATTATGGTTATTTTAGCATGTTTTGAGCTATGAATCGAAGATCTATTGTGAGATTTAATGAATGATTTTGATGTATATTGCTTGAGGGTGTTACCAAGTACGTATTGATGGTTTACATTGAATTTTCTAGCATGATTACACTCTTGAATTGCATGATTTTACACTAGCACTATACACCAGGCAAGTGTTTGATAGAATATCTGCTTAATGTATTTCGGAGGAATTGAAGGCCCGATACATATCTTATGAGTTGAATGACTATATGATGATGAAGGGAATGTATGTTCGTAATATCCTCCTATATAGTGTTCGAATATGACCATGCGCGACTTGGGGGGGACAAGCACCAGGGTAACCATGTTGTGGGGTTTGTACCTTTATAGTCAATCACGGGGCCAGTGCCTTGATAACTGGGTTGAGGGGTTAGTACCTCAATCACCAGGGGTGGTAGGGTGTGAGTATCTACCAACCAATCAAGGGGTTCGTACCTTGATAACCATGTCAGGGGTTTGTACCTCGATCACCAACGGTGGTAGGGTGAGACGATCCATCAACCAACCAAAGGGGTTTGTACCTTGGTAACCTATGGGTTTTATATATTGGTCTCTTCTTACACCATGTGTTATTCTATGTAAGCATGTTTTACTTGTGCGTTGATCATACAAACTATATTAATAATATGTTATCTATTTCCTTCTATTATGCATTTTGGTTATGATTCTTATCTCTTGTTGCATTGCATCCTACATACTTGGCACATTCAAGCATACTAATGTGGCTAGTACGACATCTCTTAAGATCTTTAGTAAGTCCTCCATTTCAGGGACAATGCTTATGATCTCATACTATGTTCAAAGACTATCTTTTATGTATATATTGACTATGAGGGTGAGCCCGATAGCTTGTCTTGGCCCACACAAAGTATCTAAATTTTAGAGGTGTTGTTGGACATGTTTGTATTATGCTATGAGCTTTTACTCACTCTTGACTCCTGATGTTTATGATATGAAAATTTCCCCTTAGCCCCATTTGACCCTATTTACTATCTCTTGTTGTATTTTATTACTTTTGGAACCAAGGATGTTTAATGATATGTTAAGAGGCTTGCTTAGGGTTCCTTTGGGTTCCCCATTCTCCGTGTCACGGCAAGGCCCTAGGCTTGGGTCATCACAATCATATTCCATAAGTTGTGCAAGTTATGATTATGTTTATGATTATTTCAAAGTATTCCATGGGACTAGACTTAGCACCGATTGAGGCCCAAGGTTTATTAAGTCTTAGTCTCTTAACGATGTGCCACCATTGATTTATATTATCTCCCTTCATAGGCTTTTACTAGTGGAGCCATCTAGGGTATGACCCAGTATATGGGATTATGCTTACCTTGGCTAGTATACCACTACTTCATTTAGTATGGAGTGATCATTGGGATTCCAAGTAGTAGCTCAGTTGGTCTTATATGTCGGTTAGCGTCTCCTCCTACATATGTATGATGCAAGTTGGACTATCTTCATACATGTTTGATTTGAGCTTTGATTATACATTTCATATTGAGCTTATTTCTTTGACTATGATTATGCATTTGATTATTATGGTTTATGTCCCTTGTTGCATTGCACTATGCATACTTAGTACATACCAAGTACTAACACATACTTTTTGCCTACATGATCTAACCATGTAGGGACTGGAGCACCTATTCATCCTCCTCCTCTATG
This sequence comes from Solanum medicagineum, assembly GCA_026153255.1. Lineage (NCBI taxonomy): Eukaryota > Viridiplantae > Streptophyta > Magnoliopsida > Solanales > Solanaceae > Solanum > Solanum medicagineum. The sequence continues at coordinate 11,308 of JAPFFP010039578.1, read as the reverse complement.
TGGCTATCTGAACCGTTTGAAGATTGTTATTGGTGAGTCCTCCACTCTGGGGAAAACATCCACTTTATTTTCATGCTTTGTTAAGACTTATCTATTTTAGACCTTCTTTTCTCTTTTTAGGGTGAGCCGGGGAGATTTCTTGGCCTCCGCTCCACTCATATTAGAGGTGATGTTGGATATGGATGTTTATGTATCAAGCTTGACTCCTATTATATTTATGTAATTGTGAAGACTTCCCTTACTCCCATTTCTCCGCTATGGTTGTCATATGTGGATGGACGTTATAGAAGTCCTAAGTCCCTAAATGCCCCATAGCGTGAGTCCAAAGTCCAGTTTCCCTTAGAAATTATGTGCGATATGTTTATTAATCCTTTATTGCTTACATGAGACCAAGGATATGCTATGTATGCTTAAGAGGCTTGTTAGGGGATCCCTTTGGGTTCCTATTCGCCAAGTCATGTCTAGGCCCTAGGCTTGGGTCGTGACAGTTTGCTTGAGGAATACAAGCCCTTTTTCTATCTCCTTCAGAGTGTTCCACTTCTTGGTGAACAAGATGGTCTTAATGAAGCGAATAGAGATAAGAGAGTTGTTAGTGAAGATCGGGTCACGGTCGTGAATCTTAGACTTGCCAAAGAAGTGGCACAAAGGCACAAATTGCTCAATATGAAGGATGATTTCAAGAGCTTGCTTGTTGCTAGAGGTTACGTGTTAGACCGATTTGAATAGGAATTGATGTTTTGAAGGTCAACTTGAAACTAAACAATGAATTGAGTAAGACCCCCAGCTCCAAGGTAGCCAACTATGAGTTTAGTCTCAAATAGAAGAATTGAAGCTTGGCATGGAAGAGATATGGGGGATATGCATTTCTTCAAGCCCAATAATCATCCAAGAGGCCAAAATTGAGGAATAAAGTTGCAAGAGCAAGCCGTGGAAATATTAAAGGGCAACTTTGGATCATTTGATATTGGGAGTGTTGCCTACTTGGAGGCCATAAAGTGTGAAGCTAAAATTGATGAAGGCCTCATGACACTCCCATGTCTACCCAAGTAACCTAAGAGGAAAGTTGATGACAAGTTGGGTAGAAATTAATGTCACAAAGTGGAGAGACTGGTGGAAAATGTTGATGGGCTCTTATCACCCTTCTCATGAGTTCTAATGGCTAATCATCTTGAAATTGGGGAGGATATTCATTGCCTCAAAGTGGAAACATAAATGGGCAGTGAATCAGTTTTTGTTCATATAATAATAAATTCTTGTATCTCAAATTTTTGGAGTAGCTTCTTAATTTATATTTTTAATTTTTATCTAACCTTCACAATTTTCAAGTCTTTAGTAGTGGCATTGCACAGGTTTTGAAGTGCCAAGATCATTAGAGTTGAAGAAGTAGGTGGAAACACCAATACAATTGGAAAAAGGATAAAACTAGGCCATTTTGACTGCACTCTGGGCCTAAGAACCGCCCATTGCACAAGGGCGAACCACCCAATTGGGCCTGGGATTGCCTAATGTTGTAGAAAACTAGCACTGTTTTGGCACCAAGATGACTTCTGCGATGGTAGCCAATTGGGCCTGGGAACGCAAAATGCACAAAAGAAACAAGGCGCGATCATGCCTATAGCTTCACGAAGGCGAAGAACTAATATTTGTAGTTAAAAGAAAAGACAAGTCACTTGTGAGTTTGTCCCTCAATCACAGAAAAGGAGAACACGAGTGAAAGGTACATTAACAACCCCTTTCAACTCGAAATCTCAAAAGGAAATCTCTTAATTCTCCCTTCTTCTTCATCCTTATTGGACTGTCTACTCTAAGGTATGTGCTCCCTAGCACTTCTCCATTTATTTGGCATCAAATAAAGGTTTGCACAATTTCTTGTAGTGGTAGGAGATAAGTACAAAACTTTCCTATCATACTGCTTTCTTGCCATTGTGAAGATTTTTCTCTCCGTTTTCTTTGTTTTTAAGCACGTATATGTATCACTGTGTGATCACACCCAAGTTACACCTCTCTCTTGGAAGATAAGTGGTTATTGTCAAATATAAAGACAGATCAAGGTTAGGATTGGATCCCACAGAGAATACAGAGACTTTCCATATCAATTCACTAATAAACAATACAAGTATTAAACAACTCAATTCCCTAAAGTGGGGGTGTTTAAATTGCTTGATATGAAACTAAACTAAGCTAACTAATATGGGAGACAATCAATAATGGAGAGAAACTTAGGTGTTGTGTTCCCTATGATTCACTAACTCAACATCCCCAGATAACCCAATTCTCGGCTAGAGTATAACATGCAGGACGACAATTTAAGTTCACCAAGTCATTTGGTCAAACATGAGAGGCAAATTTCACCATATGAATTGACCTATCTCCATAGTGTGCAATACTAATCATTACACATGGTCCCAGTCAACTTCCCCTCGGTCTAGTTTGGTTGGTTAGACGAGAGCACATCATCGGATCTTGTTAACCAATCTCTTTTCCTATTTATTACCACTTGGATCGTGAAGGTAACACTAGGCAAGTTCTAATGTGGCCACCACTAGAAAACATGTAAAACGAATAGAATTAATTAATACATGTAAATACCCATTCCAGGAATTACAACTTATCTGGGTCTATTTGCCTAGATCATGGTTCTCACAACCCCAAATTGTGGGTTTAGCTACTCATGCTATAGGTAGATAAAGAGACTATGAAATGAGAAAACAAAATTAATCTCTTATCCCAATAGATTGAACAAATTGCAAACCCAATTTGTATTGAGAATCATAAGATTGAAAGGTACAATGAATCCACAAGTGTATTCTCCTCTCCAATATTTAGTCTCTATATATAAAACTCTAACAAAGTACTCTAATGATGTTTCCTCAATTCGGGTAATGATATGTTATATGATTATCGTTATATGATCATCTATTGCTTAATGATGCATTTTGACTATATTGTTTATCTATTGTTGCATCGTATCCTACATACTTAGTATATTCAAACGTACTAACGCATACTCTTTGCCTACATGATTTACCATGCAGGAACCGGAGCCCCCACTTGATCATCTTCCTCATCCACGTGGCTGGTGCGATATCTCTCGAACCAAGTTGCTGAGTCCTCAACTTCGAGGGCATACTTCTTTTGATTTATGCTCTGTATAGACTCCCTTTTATTTATGCTATGCTTTGAGTATGAGGGTGAGCTTGGTTGCTTGTCTTGGCCCCCGCTAAGTTCTATGTTTATAGGTGTTGTTGGACAAGTTATGTGATGATGCTATGAGCTTTGAATCTCTTGAATTCTTTGATACTTTATGATATGAAATATGTCTCATAGCCCTATTTATTCCTATTTACTCTCTTTTGTTTTTATTTTATTGCTTTTGTGACCAATGATGTGTAATGATATGTGAAAAGGCTTGCTTGGGGTCCCTGAGGGTTCCCAATGCACCATGTCACGTCTAGGCCCTAGGCTTCGGTTGTTACAAAGAGTCTTATTTAGAACTATGAGTCATAAAATGGTCTCATAAACCAGAGGTGCAAAACAATATTGAACACTAGAAAACAATGCAAGACCCACGTATCACTCATAACATGGTTTACAAGTCGTAAACTGGTTTCATATAATGTTCCATGGAGTAATTTTCAAAATAAGCAAGGATTTAAGGGACCTATCTAAGACTTGTAGAAGCATATATGACTTGTAGAAGGTCCCGTCTGATAAATATTCAGAAAATCAAGTCACTAGAAATTCCCACGAGGGACAATTATGACTCGTAGACTCATCTATAGTTCATAAAAGACTCTCTTGAACAAGAAATTCCAAGTACTGACCTAACCAAATTCATCACACGGACCCCAAAAGCATTTTCATCCTAAATATATTACAATCGAACCAAGCATAATTGTACGCACACGTTAAGCACATAATAACCCATATCCCAATCATGGTTAATGTACAATGTCAGCCCCCATCGAAAAGGATTTAGCAATAATACCCCTATTATTCCAACCTTCCCTAATTCTTTCAAACAGGCCTGCACCAATAGTAACAACCACCATATCACAAGCAACAAACACTCAAATCATATTCATGTACACATGGGGTATTGTTCAATAGGCACAACAAACATCAATCACCCTATAATTCCGACTAAATGAATTTGGCCCAAACATTGTTGTCACGACCTAAGCCTAGGGCCTAGATGTGACACGGTGAGTTAGAAGTCCAAAGACAACCCAAATAAACCTCTAGATTATAACATGCGGACATCCTTTATTGCGGAAGCAAAATTAAGCAATAATAAGAGTCAATTAATAAAAAGGGAAAGTGAGACTAAGGGAAATCTTTGATAAGCATAAAAGCACAAAAAGAGTCAAGCTTATAGCATATGCAAAACATAGTATCCAACAACATCTCTAACATAGAATGTAGTGGGGGCCAAGACACTTCCCGGGCTCACCCTTATAATAATAAGTATCCATCTTAAAGAAGAAGTTCCAACAAAACATGAAAGAAAATAGATATTGTCCCCGTATGTGAACACTTACCAATAGTTAGCTTTGAACAGTCTGACTAGTCACGTGGAGGAGGATCATCGATAGCAGCTCCGGTCCCTACATGGTGACATCATGTAGGCATAAAGAATACATTAGTACTTGGAATGTACTAAGTGCGCAAAGTGCAATGCAACAAGGATCATAAGCACAATAATCAAGATGCATAATCATAGGCAATAGACATGTGCTCAATATGACATATGTAATGAATGCTTAGATATAACATGCTTCACAGTAATCATACTTGCATAGCTTGTCCCACACAATATCTTGACATGAGTGGCTCATCCAAATATCTTGTACTAGAGGGTAAATAGTATAGCATGAGTCATGACCCTATCTAGTAGGTAGCAGATAGTATATTATATTAAGTCATACATGAGGGTAATACTTGCAACATGATTCAAGACCCTTTTACGTAAACATTAGGTAATGCATCATAATAAGTCATACATAACGTAAGGTATATAACATGGTTCAGGACCCCTTCATCTAGACATTTGCCTTGTACTAGAGGGTGAGAAGTATAACATGATTCATGACCTCTTCTAGTAGGCTTCACAATTCACAAGACCATAAAACTTAGCATAAGAGTTAAATGGTTCACTTGTATATCATAAAGACTCATCATGATTCCAATGCATTATTGGGAGCCCATAATTATCTTAAAACACTTGACTTGCAAATCATGTAATAGTTCGTCAATAACATGAGGATTCTTATCCTGTAATTTCATTAAACACATGGTGGGTTCATGATACTTGTTTAAAGTCATACAACTCAAGATCATAACGAGAAGAGTAAAATCAATTCAAAATAAACCCACAAACATTATAATAAAACCCTTAATTTGGGTATCATGAAATCCATATTAAAAGTTCATCATAGTTCATAGTCTTCATAGCTCAAATCATGCATAGTCTCAATAGACATAAATCAACTCATGCAATAAGTTTACAGTAGATATTCATGCATAATCAATCAACACTTGATAAAACTCCAACATAATTTATCTTCATGTTTCATAATAAAAGATACCCATAAGTAATACAACTTGAAATCATGCAATTTCATAAATAGAGAATGTTGGGCTCCATGGGTGAAAGGACCCATGGATGAAGACCCACATACCTTAAACTTGAATTTTCTTGAAATTGAGTTGAGGGAAACTTGAAGCTTGAGATGGGTTCTTGAGTTCCAGAATTGAGCTTGAAATCCTTGAATTGAATGAGAGATTTGATAAAGTCTTGGAGAGGTTTTAAAGAGGATTTTGTGAGTTATAGAGTTGAAAAATTCCCAAGTATGGTAGATTTCACGTTTAAATGGGAATTGGGTCATCACCCAAATGCCCCAAGACAAAATAAGAAAACTGAGGAAAAAGGTACATTGGTCCGCACCTCTAGCGCGACGCGGACCTAATGCGCTAGACAAAATACACTAGTTTACACCCTTAGCATGTCACGTCCTAGGCACGGACAACCACTTGAATTCGAAAATCAGTGAAAATGATTTTTCGTTAGGGGTCTTTTAAAATCCAGGTTATGCCCATTTCCCACTCAATTTGGCCCCTGAACAAGAATATAAAGTCGAATTTCCAAAATCACGCATGAATTTTGAGATATATGGAAGTTATGATTATGGGACATTCTGAAGCATATGAGTGGCGTTTCAATATCTCCCCCTTGGGAACTTTTGGCCCCGAATGTTAAAGAAGCATGCGTAAAGAAGTAAACATGAAGTTTTCAGCCTGATATGAATGCAACAAATGCACTTAAACATCATTTTCAAAAAGTCTCCACATAAAAATCAAAAATAAGCATAAACTTGCTATCATTAACATGAATGCATGCAAAATGACATGAGGGCTGAAACATAAGAGAAGACATGAAATCATAGGTGGGACTTGATTTATCACCTTCGAGTTGAGTAGAGAGGAAGAGGTATGGATATCACCTTTTCATGTCCGCCTTGGCTTCCCTTGTGGCACTTTCAACTTGTTGATTCCTCCAAAGGACCTTGACGGATGCTACATCTATGTTCCTCAACCTTTTCACTTGTCTATCCAAAATCTAACTGGAACCTCCTCATAGGTCAAATTACCTTCAACAGCACCCACAACTTCTAAGGGCACTATGATACTTGGGTCACCAACATAATTCCTCTATATAGACACATGGAAGACCGGATGGACCATATTCATATTCATAGGCAATTCCAATTCATAGGCAACCTTACCAATTTTCCTCAAAATTCTTTAATGACCCGCAAACCTTAGGCTCAACTTTCCTTTCTTGTCAAACCAGACCATACCCTTCATGGGTGAGACCTTCAAGTAAACCCAATCATAAACATTAAACTCAATATCTCTCCTTCTCACATGAAAATATGACTTTTTCCTACTTCAAGCCATCTTCAACCTCTCCCTTATCAACCTAACCTTCTCTAAAGCTTCCATAACCAAATCTTGGCATGACAAGGCCATCTTCCCCACATCAAACTGCCCAATCAGAGATCTACAATGCCTATAATATAGGGCTTCAAAGGGAGCCATGTCAATACTAGAGTGGTAGCTATTATTGTAAGAAAACTCAATAAGTGGAAGATGTTCATCCCATCTACCCTTAAACTCCAAAACACAAGCCCTAAGCATATCCTCAAGAGTTTGGATAGTCCTTTCAGCTTGGCCATCCGTTTGTGGATGAAAAGTCGTGCTATGGTTGACCTTGGTACCAAGACCCTTTTGGAAGGATCTCTAAAAATTAGAAGTGAATTGAGCACCACGATCCAATATGATAGAAAAGGGGTACATGCAATTTAACCCACTCATGACTATATAACTTGGCATAATCTTCGGCACCATAAGTTGTTTCAACCGGTGGAAAGTGAGCAGAGTTTCTCATTCTCTCCACAATAACCCAAATAGAATCAAAGTACCTCCTAGTCTTTGGAAACCCAACCACAAAATCCATATTGATCTCTTCCCTCTTCCAAGTAGGAATTTCTATGTCTTGGGCTAGGCCAGCCGACCTTTGATGTTTGGCTTTCACTTGTTGGCAACTGTAACAACCGGCTACAAACTTGGCAATATTTGTCTTCACACCACCCCACCAATACACCTGCCTCAAGTCACTATACATCTTTGTGGAACCGGGGTGAATAGAATAGGATGAATTATGAACTTCTTTCAAAATCAACTCCCTCAAGTCAATCAACATTAGGCACACACAAGCTAACTTTGTACCTAAGGGCACCCATCTCGAAATTGTTAGAAAACCTCCACATTACCATCCCTCACCAAAGTCTTCAGCTCTAGCAAGGCGGGTCAAGGACTTGTTTTGACTTGACTTCCTCAATCAATGAAGATTTGGAACCATAAAAAATGACTACACCACCATTTGTAACTTCATTCAACCTAACCCCAACCTAGCTAACAGGTGGAATTCTATAGCCATCTCCATGTTACCAGCATCAATATGAGCTAGGCTACCAATGGACACTCTACTTAGAGCATCGGCCACAATATTAGCTTTGCCGAGATGACAGTGCACACTCATGTCATAATCCTTAAGGAGTTCTAACCACTTTCTTTGTGCCAAGTAAGATCTTTTTGTGAACACATATTGGAGACTTTGTGGTCAGTAAACACATCAACATGAATCCTATACAAATAGTGACGCCAAATTTTCAAAGTAAACACCATGGCCGCCAATTCAAGATCATGGAGGGTAATTTCGCTCATGCACCTTAAGTTGTCTGGAGGCATATGCTATAACCTTTCCATTTTGCATCAAAACACAATTATAGGTGCTTGTTGTACATGTTGTGTATTTATGTATGAGCTTTGACTCCTCTACGTTGTTTAAGTATTACACTCTCTCTTTCTCCCTTAGTCCCATTTCCCCTTGTTCATGTTTCTTATGGTTTTTATATTACTTCCGCAACTAAGGATGTGTAATGATATGCTATGAGCCTTGTTTGGAGTCCCTTCGGGTTCCCTATTCACCGGTCAGGTCTAGGCCCTAGGCTTGGGACATGACAAACTTAGTATCAGAGCACTAGGTTGATAGATCCTTGGAGTCCAACACACCATGTGGATTAGAGTCCTATTCATGGTTGTGAAGCGCGTCATTTCTATGAGTAGGAGGCTAGAGGTGTTTTAGGAAATGTTTCCCTTCTTCTTGTTCTAAGTCGTGCTTTAGAGTTGTTATAAGTTTCTCCCTCCCTAATGATTGTTCTTTGCTATGCTAGATCATGCCGAATACTAGAGGAAGACGGGACCAAACTCCCGAGGAGCAACCTACAAATGGTGAGCTCCGGGATGCTCTTACGATGCTTGCCCAAGTAGTGGCCAACCAAGTCCAACAAGGGCCCAAGCCCCTCATGCTACTACCCCAGGAGATAGGGTAAGGGACTTCATAATGATGAATACATTGATTTTCCATGGGTGAAAGATGGATGAGGATCCATAAGAGTTTATTGATGAAATCGACAGAATCTTGGCACTCATGGGTGTTGGGCCAAATGAGAAGGCAGAGTTGGCGACGTACCAACTCAAAGGGGTGGCCCAAATTTGGTTTGATCTATGGAAAGGTGAGAAGGGAAATGGCTAGGTGGTGCTTTGGGAGGACATGAAACAAGGTGGTATGGGAAGCAAAGTTGGTTGATCAGTTCTTTCCTCTGGAGCTTAGGGAAGCAAAGTTGGTTGAGTTTATGGACATGAAACAAGGTGGTATGGGTGTGAGAGAGTATGCCCTCAAATTTAATCAACTTCGAAAGTATGTTCCTTATTTGATGGCCGACCCTAGGTCAAGGATAAAAAAGTTCGTTATGGGGGTCTCCGATTTGGTAAGTGAAGAGTGCCGGTCTGCTATGTTTACTAGTGATATGGACTTGTCTCGATTAATGAAATATGCCGAGAAAATAGAAGATAAAAAGTTGAGAAGGACGAGGGGCCATGAGGCCAAGAGAGCTCGTATTAGCGGTAGTCGATTCCATCAAGGCCTAGGGCCTCCTCATGCTACAAATAGGGAGTTTGCAATGATTTCCCTAGGCCCCAATGTGTAGGTGTTATGGCTCTTAATGATGTGTGTCCTTGATGTGAAAAGGGCCATAATGGCCCGTGTTTGAAGGGTATTAGTGCATGCTATAGTTGTGGGGAGCTTGGTCACAAGAAGGTCAATTGTCTAAGAAACCATGGTAAGGTTCAGGGTGCAAATGCGGTCCCACTAGGTAGAAGTGGTCCTTAAGGTGATGCCCCAAGGCACAATTGATTCTATGCTCTACATAGATGGCAAGGGGTTGGTGAGGTCCCCGATGTAGTTACCGATATGTTGAAAATATTTGATCTTTATGCTTATACTTTGATTGATCCGGGTGCCACCCTTTCCTTTGTTACCTCCTTTGTTTCTAAAAAGTTCCATGTTGAGTCGGAGTTGTTGTATGAATCATATAAGGTGTCTACTCGTATTGGTGCATCTATTTTTGCTAGAAGGGTGTATAGAAATTTTTCGATTTGCATCTTCCATTACCTTGTGATCTTGTTGAATTAGATATGGTTGGTTTTGATATTATTCTTGGGATGGATTGGTTGCATGCATACTATGCTTCTATTGATTGTAGGACCCGTAGGGTCAAGTTTCAATTTCCAAACGAACTTGTGCTTTAGTGGGAAAGTCATGATGTAATAGTGAGGGGTAGGTTCATCTCATGCATTAAAGTCCATAGGTTGATTTCTAAGGTGTGGTTATATCATCTTCTGAGAGTTAAATATGTGGAGTCCAAAGTCCTTTCCATTGAGTCAGTCTCGGTTGTAAATAAGTTTCTTGATGTCTTCCCAAATGATCTTCCAATGTCCCTCCCGAAAGGGATATAGATTTTAGCATAGATCTCCTTCCCGTCACCCAACCTATCTCTATTCCCCCTTATCGTATGTCCCCAATGAAGTTGAAGGAGTTAAAGGAGCAATTGAAAGATTTCTTGGAGAAAGAATTTATTAGACCTAGTCAACAACCTTGTGGTACATTGGTGTTGTTTGTAAGAAGAAAGATGGGTCACTTCGAATGTGCATTGACTACCGACAACTCAATAGGGTCATTGTAAAGAATATATATCCTCTTCCAAGGATTGATGACTTGTTTGACCAATTGTAAGGGGCTAGCTTTTTCTCAAAGATTGATCTTCGATCTGAGTACCATCAAGTAAGGGTGTGAGAGTATGATATTCCATAGACGACCTTCTGGACTAGGTATGGACATTATGAATTTGTAGAAATATCCTTTGGATTGAGTAATGCGCCGGCGATCTTCATAGACCTAATGAATAGGGTCTTCAAGCCCTATCTTGATTCCTTTGATGTGATCTTCGTTGATGATATTTTCATTTATTCACATAGTAGGGAAGAACATATGGGTCATTTGAGGGTCGTGTTACAAAGATTGAGGGAGGAGAGATTGTATGCCAAATATGACAAATGTGAATTTTGGTTGAAGGAGGTTACATTCCTGGGTCATGTGGTGTCCGGGGATGGTATAAAAGTGGATCCTAAGAGAACCGATGTGATTAGGAATTGGCCTAGACCATTGACCCCGTTGGATATTAGGAGTTTCTTGTGCCTTGCGGGTTACTATAGGAGGTTTGTGAATGGGTTCTGTCACACCCCATTCCCCGTTAGGGTGGACTGGTACCCGTTGCCGATAAGGCCCGGGAGAACCAACTCATACTATACGTTTACTTAGGCTTGTCACATGGGATTCGTACCT
>JAPFFP010039558.1:0-15061 GCA_026153255.1 Solanum medicagineum | reverse complement strand
AAATTGGTCTTGAAAGACCAAGTTAAAAGAAATTGGAGAAATTCCACTTTGGTCCCTTATTTTAATTAATTCGATCCAATTAAGGACGTCCGAGATTTACATTAAGTTACGAGTCCTAACAGAGAGAGTGGTGAAGCCTTTTAAATTTCTTAATTTTTAGAATAAACATTCAGATTTTAAGAAAATTATAAAGGATAATTGGAGGGTTGATTTTAAGGGGTACCCATTTACTAAAGTTCATGCAAAGATGAAAAGAATCAAGCAAGCTTTGAGACAGTGGAGTAAAGAATCATTCAAAAATATTTTTGACCATATTAAAAACTTGACAGATAATGTTAAACTTATGGAGACTCAATTTGAGATCAATCCCACGGAGAAGAACAGAGAGGAATTAAGCCATGCAAAAGCCGAAATGAAGATAAAGAGTGAGAGGAGGATTTTTGAAAGCAGAAGGCGGGGATGAAGTGGTTTAATGATGGGGATAGAAATATTCATTTCTTTCATAATTATGTCAAAGGGAGACGCAAGAGATTTGCAATTCATGAAATTCAAACTGCTCAAGGGGCTATCATAGAGAATACAGTGAACATAGGGGCCGAAGCAATATGTTTTTTTGAAAAGCAATTTTCAGAAACGGCTCAAATGGAAGAGGAAGGCATGATTGACCTAATTTTGAAATTGATTACGCCAAATCAAAACACAGCTATGGGGAGGATCCCGACATTGGAAGAGGTGAAGGCAGTGGTGTTCGATTTAAGTGGGGATAGCTCGAGTGAGCCAGATGGGTTTACGGGATTATTTTTTAATCTTGCTGGGATATTGTGGGAGAGGATATTTGGAATAAGACCAAAGCTTTTTTCTGCAGGATGGAGCTGCCTAGATTCATCACACATACAAATGTGGTCTTATTGCCAAAAAGAAAAGGTTAAAAGAATTTTGTGACCTAAGGCCCATTAGTTTGAGCGATTTTCCTAATAAGATTTTATCGAGACTATTACATTCTAGAATGGTGAAAGTTCTATCAGAGATTATATCAGTCAATCAGTCGGGTTTTATAAAGGGCAGGAGCATCACGGAAAATATTTTGTTGACTCAAGATATTATAAGAGATATGAACAGGAGGAATAAATTTCACAATGTTGTGGTGAAGTTAGACATGGCTAAGGCATATGATAGGGTATCATGATTTTTTGTCATTAAAGTACTGAGGAAGTTTGAATTTTCGGAGCTACTAATTGATTTGATTTGGAGAATTATCTCAAACAATTGGTACACTATTTTGGTGAATGGACAATCGTTCGGATTTTTCAAATCCTCTAGAGGAGTGAAACAAGGCGATCCTCTGTCACCAACATTATTCATAATTGCGACAGAAGTTCTTTCTAAAGGGCTAAACCAGCTACATGGAGATGACACGTTTAGAGGGTTTGGACTCCCCAAATGGAGCCCTAAGATTAATCACCTTGCATACGCGGATGATACAATCTTGTTTTGTTCAGGGGAAAGAAGTTCAATTATTAAAATAATGTCAGTATTGAGGAAATATGAGAAGTTCTCTGGACAAATGATTAATTTAAGCAAAAGCTTTTTCTATCTTCATGATACACACCTTTAATAGTGGCCATAAGATTAAGTAGGATTACGGGTATAAAATAAGGAGCATTCCCTTTCACTTATTTGGGGTGTCCTATGTTTTATGGAAGGATGAGAATTTGCTACTTTAATGACTTGGTGAAGAAGATACATAACAAAGTGTTTACTTGGCAAAACAAGTGGTTATCCTTTTATCGTAAGTACATATTGATTCAGAATGTATTACAATCCATTCCAACATACTTGCTTTCAGCATTGAACCCCCCCTAAGAAGGTTATAGAGCGAATACACCAACTATTTGCATGATTTTTCTGGGGAAGAATAAGTGGAGAAAAAGGTAAACATTGAGTATCATGGGAGGATATGTATTATCCCCAACTGGAGGGTGGAATGGGTTTTAGATCGCAGTTTGATATGTCTAGGGCATTCTATGCTAAGCTTTGGTGGAGATTCTGAACAGCCACAACTCTTTAGAGTAATTACATGTGGACTAGATATTGTAAAAAACTCCATCATGTAATAGCGAATTCTAAGGGAGCCTCGCACGTATAGAAAAGAATGGTGGCTATTAGGGAGGATGTGGAGATGAACATGTGGTGGCAATATAAAGAAGGGGCGGTGAATTTTTGGTTCGATAACTAGACCAAACAAGGGGCATTGTACTTTTTGGGGGGAAAACAATGTGTATGATGAGGATATGGAGGTGCAACAATGTACAAAGAATAAGGAATGGGACCTGCAGCAACTGAAATCATATATTCATGATGATATGGTGGACTACATCAGCAAAGAGATAAACCTCAAATTGTGGAACGAGGTGTGGACAAGCCGAGGTGGATAGATTAGATAATGGAGAGTTCACCATTAGATCAATGTTTCAGTTGCTAAGGCGGAAAAAGGGGATACAGGATTGGAGAAAATTTATATGGGTAAGTGAGGTGCCTTTCAGTATCAACTTCCTAATGTGGAGATGCTATTGTTGTGAGAAGTTTGAGGAGAAAACAGTGCAACATCTTTTTCTAACAGCCCCGATAGCTAAGATGTTATGGGGGCAGTTTGTTTCTTGTGCAGGGATACAAGTTAAGGAGGAATTGAATCACATGATTTGAAGCTTCTGGAAACTGATGCGCCAGTAAAATTAAAGTACATATTGTCAATTCTCCCATCGATGCTAATGTGGAAACTATGGAAACGGAGAAATGCGCGAAAACATGGTAAGGAGGTCAACCTACGTATGCTGTGGAGGAATTGCGTGGATCTATTACATAAGATAACTAGGAGGAAATACCCCTGAATCGAGGTACCTAAAGAATGGAATGGTCTAGTGCAGGTATTGGGGGTATACAGGCCTAAACTACACTATTTGCTAGTGAGATGGGAAATGTCAGCACAAAGGAAAATAAAATGCAACACGGATAGGGTGAGCAGAGTAAATCCAGGAGAGAGTGCCCACAGTTTCTGCCTAAGAAATGATAGAGGAATACTGATACATGCATAGCCGGAACCTATGGGTAATGCAACTAACATGCAAGCAGAAATCCGAGCAATAAAGGAAGCAGTTACATATTGCAAGGGACACAAAATAAGAGAAGTAATTTTAGAGACAGAATCATTGGTAGCTATGAAGATGCTTAAAACAGAATGGGAAATTCCATGGCATATTGAACAAGAAACTCAACATATTCAACAAGTAATGCAGGAAGTGGGCATACATATACAACATGTTTTTAGAGAAGCAAATCAGTTAGCAGATGCATTAGCTAATGAAGCATGTGAGCAGCAAAGAAAATAAGTATGCAGATTGAGGGCCTATTATCAAGAGCATGCAGAGGTATAATCAGACTAGATAGATTGTAGGTGCCTAATCTACGCAACAAAACAAGGAGGATAAACACACAAGGACAAACATACAAACCCAGAGCATAAAGGAGCAAAATAATTACAATAATAAGGATGAATGAGGCATACACAGAGGGGAATAGGCTTACAACATGCCTATTATTATATTACATTTTCCAAAGACAAATAGCAGCTAACCAAGATCTTCTCATTTAAAATAATTACAATAATAGGGTTTACCGTTTTATATTTAGGGATAGGGTAGTAGTGGGCCGGGTTTTCACTTGGGCCATGAACTGATGTTAATTTATTCATTTATAAATAAAATGGAGTGATAAGCTCCACAAATTTATATATATATATAAAGAATATCTCTAAATGCATGCTACTCTCTTAACAATAAATATCGTTGAAACTATCAATTTTTTCTGTATTATCTATTTCAATTTTTTTAAGATTATAAAAAATTTGCCCTGTTGTTTTGCGATCTAATAATATAACTTTTTAAATACTGATTCTTATTATAAAATAAAATATGCAGCATATGCTACCTGCATTTAAATTGACTGCTAGTGAGATGTTGAGGAAATGGGAGAAAATTGTGTCCAGAGATTGATGTGTAGTCATATCTTCAAACATTGACAAGTGATACAATTTCAAGAACTGCTTTTTGGTAGTAGCTATGAAGAAGGAATAAAGATTTTTGAACTTCAAAAAGAACAAATTCAATTAATCTTAGAAGTGGCACGCACAGTATATATTCCAGGATGGAGGTAAAACATTATCCTAAAACAAATATGCATGTTAGATAATCTTTCAACAATTTTTAAACAGTACAAGTCTATTCGAATTTCCAAAGTATTGTATGAATCTTGAAAGTAGTTTGAAATTATTCTCAATATCCTATTTAGCAAATACATGAACTTATTTATTAACTTTACTTGATGGTGTTTAAAGTCTTGATTAGTAAATAGAGTTTGTTTCTTTTCAAAATCTTAAATGATTTTTAATTGAAAATATTATAAAGATCAAAAGGTAAAATCTGTGTAAGAATATGAGTTTTTTGAATACAACATTGTGTGGATGCTATCACGACAAACACTACTACATTTACTAGCCGTCACTCGACCATAAAATAATTTTTTATTTAATTGATAATAATATAAAATAGACAAGATTTTAGTCATTTGTATTAAGCTCAAACTTCCTTCCTGCACGCCCCCCCCCTCCCCAGAAGGACAACATGTTCAATCAAACGGGTAATTTTCTCTCTGACTACGGAACTTTCTTGTGTTACAGCTTTGTACTAATTAAATCTTATGAAATTGTAGGTTTTTTCCAACTAAAAGGAACAAAAGGATGAAGCAAATCTTCAATGAAGTAAGAGCTTTGACATTGGAAATGATCAATAAAATAATAAGGATGATTGAAGATGGAGAATCATATGATGATTTTGGGAATATTATTGGCGTCCAATTTGAAAGAAATTCAACACTAAATTTGGTATGAGCATTGATGAGGTGATTGAAGAGTATAAATTGTTCTATTTTGCTGGCCAAGAGACTATTGCCACTTTACTTGTATGGACAATGATTTTACTGAGCCAATATCATAATTGGCAAGATCGAGCTAGAGAGGAAGTTCTCCGAGTTTTTGGAAGTAATGAAATCAACTATGACAAGTTGAATCAATTAAAAGTAGTAAGTATTGTCTACATGCTCAATTATTTTTAACTTTCCTACTGCCAGTTGAACTTTGATTTACCATAACTTTCACTCAGTTTACTGATACTTTAAGGGAAATATGTTTTGACGGCCATAATATTAACTTGTGATTTTTATAGGTGACTATAATCTTAAACGAGGTGTTACGATTATATCCATCAGGATATATGATGAATCGAATGGTACAAACAGAAACAAAGTTGGGAAATATGTGTTTACCTGGTGGGGTGGAACTTTTGTTAGCAACAACATTGTTGCATCATGACACTGAAATATAGGGAGATGATGCAATGGAGTTCAATCCAGAGAGATTTAGTGATGGAATATTAAAGGTAACAAAAGGACAACTTGTGTTCTTTCCATTTGGTTGGCGTCCCAGAATATGCATTGGCCAAAACTTTGCTATGTTAGAGGCAAAAATGGCAATGGCCATGATTCTTAAACACTATGCATTTGAGCTCTCTTCGTCTTATTCTCATGCTCCTCACCATTAATGCTTCAACCTCAATATGGTGCTCACTTAGTTTTGTACAAGTTATAGACATGGTCATGCGTTATCGTTTGAGTCATCTTATATTTATATTAAATAAATGTTGTTCTTCAATTATATATAAGTGAGTTGTATATTGTTTTGTACGAATGGACTACTTTATTTATAATAATGTTTATGATTTCTTCCTCCATTATATTTACGCCTTAAAGTTGATTATCCTTTGTATTAATTTTTTGTTTTTTATTAAAAAAGGATTAAAATTATCTCTCAACTTTCGTTTGATACTTGCTAACGAGTCCATATTTCAGACTCATTTTGGGGCTAGCTTGCAAAGAAACATTGCCCGTAGTGTGTTATTATTCTCAAATTCTTACGAACATGCATTTGCTATGACAGAAAATGGGATTAAAAGTGCACAAATGGACAATACTTGGTAAAATCTTGAAAAGTAAGAAAAAGTGTTAAAAGACGGAGAAAAGCGGTATCACCAACACACTCGGCGATCCGTCAAACACTCAGAGAGATCACCTATCATTTCAGCAACCAAGGTTCCAGATCAAGTCAAGAAGACAGTCAGATTCGATATCGCAAATCATGTTTGGTGCACCGTCGAATTGCACACGAGATCGCTTAAAGTTGCAGCACTCAAAGCCCCAAAACACTGACAAGAACACGATGTGATGGATACTTCAGCGCATCGCTGAATTACATCGGGGGAATGAATAATTATTTCCTAATGTTGCAGAAGAGGAAGCCTTAAGAAGATACAAAGGAAAACAGTCAAGTGAACATTTGGAACATCGCCAAAGTGCTCGACAACAGTCGGCCTTGACCGCCGAATTACGTTTTGTAGCATAAACTTTCACACATTTGTATGATATAAGCAATTTTAGAAAGGACATTGTATATATCAAACCATACCATATCAAAACAATTAGTCTTCTAAGTTTTAAAGAGTAGTACATAGAACTTTCCTCTTAGAGTACAAAGGAGAGTTAAGATTTTGAAGCTTTTGGAAAGCAAATTGGAGAAGATTGGCCGGTGCTAATCAATTAATTTCTATTCAATCTTGTTACCCATGATTGCTACTGCTATGTTTGGTATTAAATCTTTAATTTCTAGCATGTATGGCTAAAACCCTCCATGTTAGGAGTGTGCTATTGATATGGATCTTTGATTTATCTATTGAGTATTTGATATCTTGATTTATTTATAGTTGATTTGAGTGAATTTATGTCAATTTCTATGTTTAATCTATAATTTCAAGGTTGAAAACTTGGGGTTTACTCTAGATCTCTGATTGTTGCTTTAGCCATGATTATGTGTGGAATGGATATAATGCCTGGAAACCTTTTTGGGTTTCAGTTGAAGTCCACCGCCATGGATTCAATGGCCAAGGTATTGAGAATTTTACTAAGACTTCTGAGGCAAGCGTGTCCTCAACGGTCCGCGTATGATTTCGTAGTTGATTCATGCAAAACACTCGTGTATCACAGCTGAATATGGATTACAAACAACCTAGCCTATTTACTCAATATCAATTCATTTGGTCAAATATTTAGACCCAGCTGGTAGATGGATTCCCATATTTGCACATCTCCAACATCTTCCCTGAATTATTTTTAAGTTGTTAGTTAGAATTTGTCTGATTCAATCATTATTTTTGGATATTGCAACCCCCCAGATCCTACAATTACTTAGTTCAACGAGTCACTTCAACCTTGAACAATAATTTCCTGTGGGATCAACCTCAACCTCTCAGTTGGGTTATTATGATGATGACAACCATCCCTGCTTCCTTTGAGTAGCTGGGTTGAGCGAGATAAAAAAATGGCGCTGTTGTCGGGAATCGAGGTGTGCATAATGTAAGTGTTTGTTGAGCTTTATTTTTATAGTTAGAGTTGTTTTTACTATTTTCTTGTTGCTTTTGCTTGTGAAAAATAGATGTTAAAATGGAGGATGATATGATGAGAGTGTCCATGGAGAGAATGTTGGAGACATGAACGATATGCAAGGTGTCAAGTGAGATCAAGTGGGGAGCACCGGTTCTATTTGACTACTCTCATTGTTTGGAGGAGTTAATTTTCATGTAACAAGCACTATGTTGCAACTCCTCTTGCTAAAAGGATTGTTTGGAGGGCTTGGCCACGAAGATCCTTATGAACACCTAAGAAACTTTATTGATGTGTGTCTTCCATTTAATTTCAGGGGAGTATTGCTCCCAGTGCACGCAAGTGTATATGTACATGGTCATAACAAGTTCCTTGGTATTCCCTTTATTTTATTCTTTCTTATTGGTTTTAGGCTATAAATTTTTTAGATCATAGCAAATAGAGGAAGGATAAGTTTACAAATAGAAAGCTTTCTTATTTTATTCTTTGCATTTTGACACTTGTATATATTGCCATTCTTGGCAGTGAAGTAACAAGAGAGAAAATCTCCACAAAACTCTCCATTTTCATTATAATGTTGATTGAACTTGGGAACTCACTTGTTTCCATTCAATTCGATAAGTTTGAAAGGATTTAAGCTTCAAAACTACTCAACAATCCATTTAAGAGGGACTACTCTTTACCTGCACCTAACATATGAGGTCTTTTTGTTATTTTACTTTTCTCAGTGTATTAGTATTATTAGTATTAGTATTAGTTAGTATATGTTAGAATAATAATTGCTATGGAAATGATAAAATATATTAGTGGGAGTTTTATGGGTCCCACCTAAATAATTTTGTCTATCTTTCTTGGGTTATAAAACCCACATTCATTGCAAGGAAATAGATACACGGATACACAGACATTCCTCATCTCTCTTCTTCCTTTAATAATACATCCTTTTCTCTCCTTTTAATTTACAGTCTTCTCATTTAATCAAATAAATTGTTCCTCTTTAGATATAATTTTATAACACGTTATCAGCACGAAACTCTACCTATTTCAAACTGTTTTTAAACAGGTAACAAAGGAGGTAAGAATTTCATTTTATAAGAATTTTATTTTATTAAAATGTCGAACATCTCAAAAGTTGAATTTACTGTTCTTAACATTTCTGGTACAAATTATGCATCATGGGCACTTGATGCCTGAACTCCATTTAGTATCAATGGGTCTGGAAGACACCATAAAAGATGATAATAAAGTATCCCGTCAGGAACGTGCCAAAGCTTTAATATTTCTCCGTCATCACCTTGACGAAGGACTGAAATTGCAATATCTTACATTGAGAGATCCCCTCACACCGTGGGAGAATTTAAAAGAAAGATTTGACCACCTGAAGTTGGTCATCCTTCCACAGGCAAGGCATGATTGGCTTAATTTAAGACTAATGTATTTTAAAAGTATTACTGAATATAGCTCCGTCATGTTTAGAAAAATATCGCAATTAACTTTATGCGGAGAAAAAGTGATAGAAGATGATAAACTTGAAAAAATATTTTCAACGTTCCCTCCCGCAAATATGCTCCTGCAGCAGCAATATCGGGGCATGGTTTTAAAAGATATTCTGACTTAATTTCGCATCTGCTTATTGCTGAACAACATAATGATCTATTAATGAAAAATTATGAAAGTCGACCCGTTGGTTCTATGCCTCTCCCTGAAGTGAATCGGGCAAATCATCACAACGAGAAAGAAGTCATGGCCCCAGTCATGGCCGTGGTCATGGTCGTGGAAGAAATTATAATCATGGTGGTTGTTTTGCACCGAGAAATGATCAGCAATATAAAAGAAAGGGTGAAAAGTAGGAGGCGGTACAAAAGAAAAATACGGAAGATGCATGCCATAGATGCGGAGGAATGGGGCATTGGCCACATAATTGTCGGGCATCTAAACGTCTTGTTCAACTCTATCAGGCATCATTAAAAAAAGTTGAAAATCCAGAGACAAATTTTTTGTCTGAAGATAATATAGAACCTATGCATCTAGATATGGTGGATTATTTAAGTTTCCCGGAAGGAAATTTAACTATTGATATAAATATGAACAATGATAAGCCTGATAATGTTTCAAATAATTTTCTTTATTTGTGTATGTATTCATATTTGATTATGCAAGACTATTCATTAAAACGAATAAGGTCTAAAACAACTATTTACTTTAATTACTTTTCTTTTTTGAAGAATGGATATGCAAAAAATTTTATTTGGATCAATAATCAATTGCGAAGATATTTGCGTTATTGACAGTGGAACAACTCTCGCAATTTTTAAAGACGAGAAATATTTTTCTACTTTACTTAGAAGAAAGGCAAATGTTTCTACTATATCTGGTAATGCAAAAATAATTGAACGTTTCAGAAGAGCTATTATATTTCTGCCTAAGGGGACAAAAATTGTTATAGAAAATGAATTATTCTCCTCTAAATCCCCTAGAAATCTACTAAGGTTTTAAGATATCCGCAAAAATGGATATCATGTTGAGACACTAAATGAAATGAATGTTGAATACCTTGGTATAACCAGAAGTGTCTCGGGACAGAAATATATTTTGAAAAAGTTGCCAACTTTATCATCTGGTTTATATTATCCAGAAATTTATGCAGGTGAAGCACATTCGATCGTAAACCAGAAGCTTACCGATCCAAAAACTTTTGTGTTATGGCATGACCGAGTAGGTCATCCTGGATCAATAATGATGAGACGAATTATTGAAAATTCCACTGGTCATCCGCTAAAGAACCTAAAGATTCTTGCGAATGACGAATTTCCATGTGCTGCTTATTATCAAGGCAAATTAATTGCCAGACCATCGACCCTGAAGGTCGACATCGAATCCCGAAATTTTTGGAACGTATACATCGGGACATATGTGGACCGGTTCACCCACATAATAGAGTGTTTAGATATTTTATGGTCTTAATAGATGCATCATCAAGATGGTTTCATGTGTCCCTTTTATCACCCCGCAACATGGCATTTGTGTGGCTACTGACACAAATAATAAGATTAAGGGCGCAATTTCTAGATTATCCAATTTAAATTATTCGTCTAGATAATGCTGGAGAATTTACATACCAAGCTTTTGATGATTACTACATATCAACTGGGATAAAAATTGAACATCCGGTAGCTCATATTCATACTCAAAATGGCCTCGCAGAGTCATTTATTAAGCGCGTACAATTGATAGCAAGACTACTCCTTATGAAATCAAAATTACCCGCTACCGTGTGGGGTCATGCTATCTTACATGCAGCAGCACCTGTAATCTCAGACCGAGCATTTATAATAAATATTCTCCATCACAATTAGTATTTGGTCATGAACCAAATATAGCTCATTTACGAATTTTTGGTTGTGCAGTATATGTGCCTGTAGTACCACCGCAACGTATTAAGATGGGCCCTCAACGGAGGTTAGGTATATACGTTGGGTTTGACTCACCCTCTATAATTTGATACCTTAAACCGTTGACAAGAGATTTATTTACTTCTAGATTTGCAGATTATCGGTTTGATGAAACAATTTTTCCGCAATTAGGGGGAGAGAAAAAGAAACCCCAAAAAGAAATTAAAGAAATTGCGTGGAAGTCTCATCACTATCTCATTTTGATCCACGAATACGCATCTGTGAACAGGAGGTCCAGAAGATCATCCAATTGCAAACAATAACAAATCAAATGCCATATGCATTTACTGATTTGAAACGGATAACTAAGTCACATACAGTGCAGTGAATGTGCCTATCCGGATTGATGTCCCAAAAGGACCATCTGCTAGTATCATAGCTTCTGAATCCCAAACAAGCCTGAAGCGTGGTAGACCATTGGGTTCAAAAGATAAAAATTCTAGAAAAATAAACATAAAGAATAATAAAGATGATACTACAAAAGAACCTCCTGAAGAAGGTCAAGACTTGAGAAATCCTGATATTCCTGAAGAAATCAGTGAACTCAAGACTCAAGTGAATGAAGAACTTCCTATTAGTTTTACTGGTGGTGAGATAAATTTTGACCGATCGAAAGTTACAGTGAATAACGTTTTTGAATATAATATTGCACTTAACTTCATGCAAGAGAGTGAGGATATTGAGCCTAAATCCATCGAAGAACGTTGATGTAGAGATGATTGACCTAAATGGAAAGAAGCAATTCAATCTGAGTTGAATTCACTCTCTAAGCGCGATGTATTTAGACCTGTAGTCCAAACACATGGTGTAAAACCAGTTAGCTATAAATGAATTTTTGTGCAAAAGCGAAATGAGAGAAATGAAATTGTAAAATACAAAGCACGCTTTATTGCACAAGGCTTCTCTCAAAGACCCGGTGTCAACTATGAAGAAACATATTGACCTGTTATGGATGCAATAACTTTTTGATATCTCATCAGTTTAGCTGTACATGAAAATCTTGAAGTACATCTAATGGATGTAGTTACATCTTACCTTTATGCTTCACTTGACAGTGAAATTTACATGAAAATCCCAAAAGGATTTAAATTGTCTGAAACATGTAATAAGTCTCGAGAAATATTCTTAGTCAAATTGCAAAGATCATTATATGGTCTGAAACAATTAGGGCGTATGTGGTATAATCACTTCAGTGAGTACTTGATAAATGAAGGATATATAAATTATGTCATTTGTCCATGTGTCTTCATTAAGAAATCGGGATTGAATTTTCTAATACTCGTTGTTTATGTTGATGATATAAATCTCATTGAAACTCCTGAAGAGGTCCAAAAGGCAATTGAATATTCAAGGAAAGAATTTGAAATAAAAGATCTCGAAAAGACAACTTTATCTGGGTCTGCAAATTGAACATTTAGCAGACGAAATTTTTGTTCATCAATCTGCCTGTACTGGAAAAATCTTAAAATGATTCTATATGAATAAAATATATCCATTAAGTACTACAATAGTTGTTAGATCACTTGAAGTGAATAAAGATCCATTCCGTCTTCCAGAAGAGGATGAACTTTTTGGTCATGAATTACGATATCTCAGTGCAATTGGAGCACTTATGTATCTTGCTAATTCAACTAGACTTGATATAACATTTTCTGTTAATTTGCTAGCATGGTATAGTTCTTCCCCATCACGAAGGCATTGGAACGGTATCAAGCATATTTTGCGATACCTGAAAGGTACAATTGATATGAGTTTGTTTTACACTAACAAAGATTGTGTAGATCTTGTTGGTTATGCAGATGCAGGTTATTTATCAGACCCACATAAAGCCTAATCTCAAACAGGCTATCTGTTTACGTTCGAAGGAATTGCTATATCATGGTGATCTACAAAGCAGTAAGTCGTTGCTACTTGTTCAAATCATGCCGAATTAATAGCAATTCATGAAGCAAGCAGGGAATGTGTGTGGTTGAGATTGATGATACATTCTATCTAATAGAAGTGTAGACTGAAAAATGATGTCAAAATACCCATGGTCATATTTGAAGACAATGCCGCGTGTATAGCTCAATTGAAAGGAGGCTTCATAAAGGGAGAAAGAACGAAAAACATTTCACCAAAATTATTTTTCACACATGATCTTTAGAAGAAAGATGAAATTGATGTACAACAGATTCGTTCAAGTGATAATCTTGCAGATTTATTACTATGGCATTATCAACGTCAACATTCGAGAAGTTAAGATATAAGATTGGAATGTGTCGTCTTCAAAGTATCAAATGAAGCTTTCATCAGGGGGAGAAAATGCATGTTGTACTCTTTTTTCCTTAGCGAAGGTTTTTTTTTTCTCACTGGGTTTTTTCTGGCGAGATTTTTAATGAGGCAATGGATATTAAAGTCTAATAGAACCTTCCTTTACATAAACAATAAAGGGGGAGTGTTAGAACAATAATTGTATATGGAAATAATAAAATAATATCAGTAGGAATTCTATGGGTCCCACCCAAATTATTTTGTCTATCTTTCTTGTGTTATAAAACCCACATTCATTGTAAGGAAATAGCTTCCCATTGTCATGTCTGCTACAGTTGTTTGCTCCTTCTACTTTATTATGTGGGGCTAATAAAAAGTATTTTATGAACTTTTTAATTTAACTTTTTTGAGGCAGGCTTATTGACGCATCTGCTTCAACTACTTTCTAATATTTCTTTAGCTACTTGAATTATAATTTTATGATATTTTTTAAAAGATATATAAAAAATCTATTAATGTTGCATAAATCGAAACTAAAAAATAATTTATATTGATTGCTTGTTTGCTTGAGCAGCTTTCGGTTGTCCTACCTGCCTCATCTGCTTGCTTTTTCTCATTTATTATGTGGGGCCAATAAAAAAATATTTTGTAAACTTTATAACTTAATATTTTCAGGACAACTGCACATTAATGTGTCAGCTTCAACTATGTCGTAATATTTATTTAGCTGTTTCAATTATAATCTTACAGTATTATTAAACATATATATAAAAAATCTATACTTTGGTAATCCCATTTTACGTGGCACCCTTTCTTTTTTGCTCGGTTCCAAAAATAATGTCACTTTACCCTAATTGAAAATAATTTGGCTTGAAAATTCTTCTTTTATCCTTAATGAAATGAATTTCAACCACACAAATTTCTAAGAATGATCTTAGACTATAAGTTTTAAAAGTCTTATTTTTTTTCTTAAATATTGTACCAAGTCAAAAGGTGTCACATGAAATGGGACGGAGGGAGTAGTTTATATATAGGTATAACACAAAAAAATGACCCAAAACTTGGCATAACTTTTTAAGTTGTAACTCAAACTTTCATAGTGCACAAATATGACCCTCAACTTGGCAATTCCTGAACAAGTAGGCACAGGGTGCCGATGTGGCACAGTGAGTGCAGTACACTCGGGAGGGGGCGCGTGAAAGTCATATTTTTGACATTCCAACGGAAAAAAATGAATAATTTGACCCTTTTACTCCTACCACATTTATATATATATATATATATATATATATATACTATTTATTTTCAAATTAACATACACTTCTTCTTCTTTTTATTAAAAATACACAAGTATTTGCCTTTCCATTTCTTAAAACATTATTGACCTTTTTTGATAAATAATGAATTTCAATATGTTTTGTCATCGTGAAAAAAGAACAATAATGAAGATTTCTTGGTCCGAACAAATCCAGGTCGTTGATTTTTTGGATGTGAAGATGATTGTCGAGTATCATATAACAATTTTTTTGTTTAAATTTTAATAATCAAGATTCAATTTTTATAGTTATTTTGTTGTTTGTAAATAGGTTGGATGTACTTTTTTAGGTGGTGCAAAATGAATTATACTGTACATGCTAGAATTGCGATTTCGGGATTACAAAAAGGACTAAATAATGAATTCAAATATTTTTCCTCTCCATTTTTTTTACACATTTTTGCCTTTGTTGATAAATGATAAATTCAAATATTTTTTAAAAAATTAAAATTTGTAAAATTTGAATTGTTTTTAAAATTAAAGTTTTGAATATTTAAAG
>JAPFFP010039497.1:0-15065 GCA_026153255.1 Solanum medicagineum | reverse complement strand
CCTCCTTTGTTCGTCCTGTGCTTTGCTCATCGTCGTTGTCTTCGTCTCCATATCTTATTGTCATTATTACTGAGGTAAAAGAGAATTTTTCTCCATAGTTAGGGTTTTTATAGTTCTCCATAGTTAAGGTTTTGATATAAAAAGAAAAAGAAGAATATGCATGTGTTTCTTTCTTTGATATAAAAAGAAAAAGAAGAATATGCATGTGTTTCTTTCTTCAAATATTTCATAGATTGTTCTGTATTTTTTACGTTTCACTCGCTCTAATAATATTGTATTCATTTATGTGGTGATGTTGACATTGACAAATGAAAATTGACTGAACTTGAGCAATTTAAGTAACTCCTAAACAACTACTTAAGTAGTTGTAGTTGTATTCATTATTGTGGTGCGTGTTGTGTCGGTGATGAATGAAAATCGCCTGAACTTAATAGTTGCAACCTTTGTAGCAACTTAAGCAACTGCATAAGTATTTGTATTTGTATTTGTATTTGTATTCATTATTGTGGTGGTGTTGACATTGATGAATGAAAATCGACTGAACTTGAGCAATTTAAGCAACTCCTAAACAATTGCTTAAGTAGTTATAGTTGTATTCATTATAACGGCGGTGGTGTGAGGGTGATGAATAAAAATCGATTGAACTTAATAGTTGCAACCTTGGCAGCAACTTAAACAACTCTTAAGCAATTTCACAAGTAGTTGTACTTGTATTCATTGCTGTAGTGGTGTTGTGACAGTGACGAATGAAAATTGAATGAACTTAATGAAGTTGTTGTAGAAAAATCATTTAGTTGCTTAATAAGTCTCAATAATTGAAGTACTTGATAAAATAACTGCTAAACTTGCAACCTTAAGATGTTGTAGTAATTTAAATTAAGGTAGCAATCTAAGAAATTAAAAGTACAACTTAAGCATTTCCTTAAGAGTTGCTGAAAATAATTTTAGCAAGTGGACAGCCTTCAACAACAATTGTTACATTTGCTTAAAAATATTTTAGCAACTATGATGTCTGATTTAGCAATTGTTATAGTTGTTAAACAAAATTCTCAACAAGTGAGTTGTATGATTTAACAATTGTTGAAGTTGTTGAGAAACTTTTTAGCAAATTATTGAGTAATTTAGCAGCTATACTTTTAATTTCTTAAATTACTACATTAAGCTATTGTAATAACTTCAGTTATTGATGCATCTTTAATCATTTGCATTTACTTTAGTATGTTTTTTTATTTTATTGAAGAATTAGTTATGCTAATTTAGTTTTATTTCATATGTGTAGATAAAATGGTTTGGACAAAAAGAACAAATGTTTCAAGCAAACCTATTCATAAATCTAACAGACTTAATCCACAATCCCAAGTATAAGCAGAAATAGTAGCGGAAGATGTTGCAATATTATATGAGGATGAAGTAGCCTCACTCCTAGACAAACAAACAAAGGGTCTGAGGCTCAGCAACAATTGACAAGGGATAAAGCTGATTCTTCTTCAAAACAAGAAGAAGAAAAAGAAGAAAATGTATGTGACGAAGCTGATTCAGCTTCAAAACAAGCTAGCAAATTAGACAATGTCCCTTTCACTGCTGAGTTCCCCTCCTAATAGTCCTCTTTCAACAGATATTGCTATTAAAATAGCTAAATTTTCAAACTATGGTTTGCAGACATACTTGGACAATCACGAAGTTGATTTAAAAGGTGATAGTGTTATTCGATGGGGTATGGAAAAATCTTTTGTTGAATTCAGAAAGGTTCGGGTGGCACAAAAGTTGGAAAGATATTTTCGATCTACTATATTTGGGAAATATTTAAACATATCTGAGGAAGAAGTTCCAAAGTTTCCTATGAGCTTAGTATATCAACTTCTTCGGCAAAGAATTATTTGTGATGGAAAAAAAGCCATTTGATCAATTATTGTGGCATGCCAGTTTGTTTCGACATAAAAGAATTTGCAATTATGATAGGATTAAAATGTCATCATACTCTTAGTGTTGCTGATCTGTTGGAGAAGTCATTAAAGAGGTCTGATCCTAAGGTTGTTGAAAGGCGCAAGAAAGTGCGTGAGTTAACCGCAAAAAGTAGTCTCAAAGAGAAGGATTTGATTACCCTTCTAAACTCTGAGAAGGTTAAGAAATATTGCAAGAAGTCACTGTGTTTAGTTTGGTTCGTGCATACTATTCTTTGTGCACGCGATCAAAGCACAAGAATTCTAACTGACTAGATTGACCTTAGTGTTGATCGTAAAGCATTTTGTGCCTATTCATGGGGTCATCAAAGCTTCAAACTCACCATTGAATATCTGTTGAAGGAATTAAACCCAACAGGAAAAGCAACCAATCTTTTTGGCTTTCCTTGGGCTTTCATGGTAAACTTTGTTCTTTGTTCAATATTTTTTCATCTTTATTAATTTTTGATTCATTATTTTGACCTGTGATGATATTATTTTATATAGGCTTGGGCACTTGAAGCTATTCCTCAACTTCAGCGTCTATTTAAACATTTATCAGATGAAGAAACTTACTCGAGAATACTTAGATGGCTGAATGCAAGGAAAGTAATTCAGTTACAATTGATGATTTGTTTGATCCCCTGTCTGACTCGGTAAGACTTCTCATTCTCATTTTGTATTATATTCAACAATTATTTTGCTAGCATATTTCTAGTCTCAACAGTTGTTGTACAATTGCTAAAATAATTTCTGCAATTATTATTCCTATCCTCAACAATTGTAGTAGCTATCATAGTATTTGCTAAATTATGCCTATCTTCACTATTTATTTTTTATGCAGAGATTGTGTATCCGTGGATAGCTCCTTCAACCACTGAGATGGAGAAGAAATATATTGCTGAATTTGTTCCATTGAAAGAAGACAAGATAGATCCCAAGCTTGAAAAGCTTCGAAAGGGATTTGTCTGTGGTTGAAAAGGAGTTTAATGCTTTAAGAGCTATTGACGAAGTTGTTGCTAGTGTTGCAAATGATGTTGCAACAACATTCAAAAATTATTTTTATATTGATGGTGATGCTGGTGATGTCAGTGCAGTTGTTGCTGAAGGTGTTGATCCTTCTCGTATTGGTGTTGGTGGTAGTACTGTTGGTGATGATGTTGATAGTGATATCAGTGGAGATTCTAGGATTCTTTCATGTACTTGTGGATGTAAAAATAGGTCTAAACAAATAGCTCAATCGACTGCCAAGATGGAGACTCTAGAAACACGCGTCATGACACTGATGTCCAAAAGAAACTCAAAACCTCACACTATTGTTGGTGTAATAAGGAGGAAAGCTTAGATTTCTAAGGCAATATCAGGTGTTAAAAAGGGAAATCAAAACTTCAAAGAGCTCCAACAGTAGGGTGAGCTGTTGAAAATTATCCTGGGTTGTAGTTATTTTGCTGAACAGAAAAAGAAAAGTTTTCTTTTATGTTTTTTCTGAATGGTGGTTTAATGTTGAACTTTTACATTTCTTTTATGTCTTTTTAAATGTTGCTTTAATGCTAAACTTTTATGTTATTATTTATATTTTTAGTTAATTATATAATATGTTAGTGTTGAATCCTTGTTGTTCAGAATTGATATAACAATTGTTGTAGTTGCTAAAATAGATTAGCAAGTAGAATGTGTAATTTAACAATTGTTGTAATTGCTGAAATTAATTTTAGCAAGTGAATAGCTTCAGAAAACAATTGTTGCAATTGCTTAAAAAATATATTACCGAGTAGTAGGTCTGATTTAACAATTATTGTAGTTGCTAAAAGAAAAATTAGCAAGTAGAATGTGTAAATTAACAATTATTATAATTATTCAAACTAATTTTAGTTAGTCAATATTCCCCGACAACAATTGTTGCAATTGCTTAAAAATATATTAGCAAGTAGTAGATATAATTTAACAATTGTTATAGTTGCTAAAAAAAAATTAGCAAGTAGAATGTGAAATTAACAATTGTCATAATTGCTGAAACTAATTTTAGCAAGTCAATATTCTTCGACGATAATTGTTACAATTGCTTTAAAAATATATTAGCAAGTAGTAGGTCTGACTTAACAATTGTTGTAGTTGCTAAAAAAAATTAGTTATCTAGCACAGCAATAAATATCCTAAACAGTGATGAAACCCAACCCAAATACCATATTTAAGGGTCAGGACAAGGAAAATCATACATGCATAAACTTGACAGAGAGAGTAATGTGTCAAATAACATGTTTATAACAAAAATAGTTAGTACTAATGTATTAATACAACAGAAATGGATTCTTGAAGAATGTAACTATGACATATTAAAAATATTTACTAGAAGAAGGCAATTGTTAAACTGCCAAGAGTTAATA
This sequence comes from Solanum medicagineum, assembly GCA_026153255.1. NCBI lineage: Eukaryota > Viridiplantae > Streptophyta > Magnoliopsida > Solanales > Solanaceae > Solanum > Solanum medicagineum. The sequence continues at coordinate 10,741 of JAPFFP010039497.1, read as the reverse complement.
TTATACAGATCATTTATAAAAAAATAGCCAAAGTGATGCCTGCTTATACCAAAAATCAGGGGTACCATGATAGCCGACTAAGTTGGAGTAATTTTGCATTCCCCGTATCTATTTCTTCCATTCCTTCACTGATTATAAAGAAGGAAGTCATAAGATGAAGGTTGGATTTGAAAAATAAATTACAGGTCCTTACCTAAAACCAAAGAAGAAAGAAGTTTTTGGACTGCTGCAAGAGGAGGAAACCATGAAGATCACAGTACTGTCATCTGTGAGAAGATAAAGAGAAATAAGAACAATGAAGAGATGCAAGACAAAACTAGAAGCAAGTATTAACAAAATACATTTTACTTACTCACGCTTAAATGGTGACTAAATGAAAGATCCATATCGGTTGGTGAATGAATAGTGCTGCAAAAGAAGAGAAGAAGACGCGTAAACCAAAAGATAACTTCTCTTGCTATGACTTTGATTGATGGACAGTCTAACTGAAATGGTTGTAGGAAAAAGGCAAAGGTCATTTGTTAATATTAATGCATTGCAAGTGTGTAACGCCTGATAAAATTATCAAAATACCCGTAGAATGAAGATGTGCATGCAACACATCTTTTAAAGCTCCGTTGGAAAATCCGAGGCCGAATTTGCGATCAGCACAGAAAATTGAGTCTCGACCCGATTTAAGAGCAACCTGATCGAAAAATATTTTTTACAAAATTGACCGAAAATAGTGAGGGTACGCGACAGCTCCGCGATGCGAACCCATCGCGGACCCACACTTATATTTTTTCTCAACTTTTCGACGGGATTGAATTTTTCAAAATTTCGCAGGTGAATGACAGGTCCGCAACCTTGTTCCACCAAAGTTTAAAATTTTAAATCTTTTGAGGGGCATTCTGGACTTTTTTCAACCTCTCCTAAACTTGAAACATAACCCAGTTAGGTCGTTTTGATGAGTAAATAGGGTCAAAAACCCCATTCTAAGTCCGTCTTCAGAATACTTGAAAGATAGGGCTTGAGAGAGAAGAAAGAAGAACGTGAGATTGGAGAATTCTTGATGGGTAATTTGAAGAACTTTATTCCAGGTACGTAAGGCTAAACGAAAGCATGTGATTGTTCTCCCATGTGCCCCATAGATGGTCATAGATGAGTAGCGAGTCCATGAGTCCCCATATATGTTTCTTGAAATACTTTCTTGATTATTTTCTTGAAAATTATATCTATTATATTTATTTTCATATGCTGATGATCATCATAAAGTTATTTTCTTGAATTGGATACTTTTCATGAGATATTGTATAAATCCTATGTGTTAATTTTGAAAGTGTGCATGAATGAACCTAGGGATGGAGTCTAGAGCCTTGATGTGAGTATGATGATGGGAAAATTGATGTGAGTATGAGGTTGAGTTATTTGAGCTTGATGATCCAATGAGTCTTCATAATTGAGTTCTTGATGTTTTGTCTAAATGACTTCTTCTAATTGATGATCTGAGTCCTTGAGTTCTTAAATGAGAATTGAGTTCATTGAGATGAGTTAAAGTCCCTGAAATAATAGAGGACCTTTGAATTTGAGTTAATGAGATGATGAGAGTCTCCATGAGAATAATTGAGATGATGAGTGTCTCCATGAGACCAATTGAGACAATGAGTGCCTCCACGAGGCTACTTGAGATGGTGACGAGGAGTCTTATGAGAATTGAGTTTTGGGAGGAGTATCGGGCACTGAAATGAGTAAGAGTGAGTCCTACTTGCACTCATTACCTATGTCGGCCCAGCACAGGAGAGGATTGAACCATTATATCTCATGGTCCCCTCTCGAGTTTACATCCTTGAAATTAATAGAGGATGGCAGTGATCAGATTCCTTGTGGATCATATTAGTTCCATACTTAGTAAGTACGGGATAATTGTGGCAACATCAGCGTAATTGTTGTACAACCCCTGTCTCATAAGTGGTTGTTGTCAGTTAAGAGAAACTCCCAAAAAGTTACTAATTGAGTACTCTGAGTTGAGATGAGTCCCTCTGAGTTGAGATGAGAGAAGTTGAGATAAGTCCCTCTGAGTCGAGATGGGATGAGATGAGTCCCTCTGAGTCGAGATGAGAAGAGATGAGTTGAGTTGAGTTCATTAGAGATGAGCCCCTCTAAGATGAGTTTGATTTGATTGATGAGTCGATTGGTTGATGGGTCACTTGTCTACTCTTTATTCTTTCTTTAGGTAGACATTTGGCATGTTGATTGATTTCTATATTGAGTTGACATTGTTTCTATATTATTCTACCTGTTTCGATTTCATTCAGTTATTTTACATACCAGTACATTCCATGTATTGACGTCTCCCTTTGGGACTGCATCGTTTCAAAATGTAGATATAAGAATTGGAGATCGTTAACAGGCGCATCGTTGAGGATTTGAGATGTTCAGCTAATTGGTGAGCCTCCCCTACTTCGAAGGATTCATTATATTTATTTTGTCTTTCTTTAGAGTTAGATTTGATTAGCTTTATCTTGATTAAGGTAGTCATGGGTCTGTCATTGGCCCCTCTTGATAGTAATAGAGGCTTCATAGACTAGAGTAGAACGTTGATGTTGAGACTTGTTGAGCTAGTTTATTACTACTAGCTTTTCCATTTAAGATATTATTTTGAAACTAGATGAGATGTGCCTATTTATTTCCTTATATCTTCCGCTGATTAGTAGAATGTATAAATGAATGAATGTGATGAGGCCAGGTGGTTCGCTTGGGGATCAACAATAGTCTCTGAGTGCCGGTAACGTCTAGGGTAACCTCCCTGGGCTTGACAAACTTGGTATCAGAGCACAAAGTTCAATTGTCTTAGGGAGTCTATGATGTCATGTCTAGCAAAGTTCTTATTATTAGTGTGAAAAGCTCCACATCTATAATTTGGAGGCTATAGGACATTTAGGAATTGTTTCCCTTCTTTCAGATTTTAAATCGTGCAATACAGTTATTTCCTAAGAAGTCTATGATGATTCACGCAATGCTCTAAACCTTTCAACTTTGCCTCATCCACGAGATGATAGAGATAGTAATGTTCAAACTCTTATCGATGAGATTCCCCACGATAAAGTAATCAGAATGGTACAGAGACCGCACCAAGCTTGAGAGAAGCCGACTAGTGTGCTAAGTTTATTGACTAGAAAGAGTGCACTATTGCTCATATAAATCATGCATTTGAGTTACCACTAGATGTACCTAGACCATCTTTTTCAAAACTTGCTTCTGATGTTACCCATGAGAGAGAAACTTACGTCTCTAAAGAGTTTAATGTTACCACCTAAAAGTAAGATGTGAGGTCTTATATATCTTGAGTAGAATTGAATCATCCTAGAGTTAGAAGGATGAGGATGGAAAGAAAAGGATGAGATGGCAAGAGTGATGGTTGATTGAGGCTTGTAGTTAGAGTTATGTACCTATTTGGTAAGTAATGAAGTGACGAGTTGATTGCCATAAGTTTGATGGAAAAAAGTGATGAGTACCCTATGTTTGTTATAATGAGGTATAGAGAGAGAGAGAGAGAGAGAGAGAGAGAGAGAGAGAGAGAGAGAGAGATAGTGTGAGGATGTGATATAGCGTGTTCAAACTAAAGGAAGGTATGTTGGTGTGTGGTAGTATTCATATTATTGAGGGTGAAGCGTAGATTTTGAATAGGGGAAATAGAGCACCTTTGAAGTGATAGATCGAAACTAGGCTTATGAATCTTAAGGGAGAGTTTATGAGACTCATAGAGTTGTGAGCTTAGTCAGGTAAGGAGGTATAATATATATGTGAGTGGCACTAAGCCATGAGGAGGAGAATGCATTGATTGAATACTCGCTATGAGGTTTTAGTGGGCTTATATTCCCCACATTTTTACCTAGTATTGGTAAGTTGGTGTGATATAGAGAGGTGTGTGATAGATGCACATGTTAGTGGTAGATCCTAAGCTTGAATTTTGAGGAGTAGAGTGGAAGAGGAGACAATATTACGAGAGTGACAGTCTTAGTTGGAGATTTGCTCTAAGAGGCTTTCCCTAGTATATGTTCGAGATGAAGATGCTGATTTGTGATGAAGTGATGTTATGGGCAAAATACAAGTTCACCTTAGGTAAGAAGAGTGAAACGAGGATAGCTCAATAGATAAGAAGAGACTTGAGATGTTTACCCATGATTTTGTAAAGATGTGTGAAGCTCTAAACTATGATTGCTATGAAAATCTAGATAGTATATTTGAGTTGTCAATGTGGAGTAGGCTGATGTAAGCATCCTTATCATCCCAAGCAACTAAGTTGATTGGGACGTATGGATAGGTGATAATGAGTTTTTCCCTTATAGTCTAAGTCTCATCCAAATGAGTTTATGAGAGCACAGATTAGTAGGCAAAAGAAAAGGCTAGATTGTAAGAGTTATGGGAAGTGGTTATGTATTCCATTAAGAGTAGAAAATATAGAGTGAGGTTTCCATAGAGGCAAGAAGAAGCTGAGAGTGGTATCTTTGAATAGAGTCTTAGTGGCTAATTTATTTATGCGATGATAGAATGATAGAAGAGTTTAAGACGCCTATTCTTGTGAATAGTGATCTCTCGATCGTGTGGAGATATATGCTTATAGCCTAGTAGAGGGATTTGATTTGTAAAATTAAAGAGATGATCCTTGAGCTAAGGGGGAGATGGTGACATGAGAAACTAAAGTAAATATTGATTTTGATGGAGATGGGGTGATTGAGATAAGACATCAGTTCTCTAGTCATGTGATACGTTCCTTACTCTTCTTTTAAGGTGATGTTCTATTCCCGTCTGGTATACGACTGTCATGCCCATGGCCTTGTCCCATATACCACTTGTTGATTGTTATTCACGTTGAGTTGTGGGGATGTAAAGTGATGAAATCATTCATTAACTTTGATCTTACCCCATGTATCTAAGTGTTTCCAATCCTTTGTTGAGGGAGAAGTGACCTGAGTTTTATCCTACGTATAATACTGTGACTCAGAATGAGTTTTGATAGACGAGAGAGATTGTACTTCATTATGAATGTTCTCAAATAAGATTTCTCGATCGAATTATGCTAATGATCATCATTCCAAGTTCCTTGAGTGATCCTGTCTTCCCATGCATTAACAGAAATGTTGATGATAGTAGATAAGTAATGGTTGATTGGAGGGAGTGAGAGTTCTTCATTCTGATGCTATCTTACGTATGCACTAACCTTCGTCTTGTTATGCCATTGTTGATGGTAGGATGTAGAGATGACGAGTTCCCTTGGTCTAAATAATGATTTTGATAGTAGTAGACGGAGCATGAGGGTAGATGAGGAGCAGTTAACGTATCCTTATTGTGACATTGGTGTTGTGTCATGTAGGGGTAGAGATAGGGAGGAGGAGAGAGAGGAGATATTATGATATGCAATAGATAGTTAAGAGTATGATGACGTGTCTTTGAGTGGGAGCTCAATAAATGATGGAGGTAGAAGTGTTAAGTAGGCTTGAAAATTCTAAGACAGAGTTGAAGTGGTTAGAGTGATAGGCTTGAACGCGTAGTTATTGTTATACAAGTGTTGATGACATACTATCGAAGACTTCGTGATAGTGAAGTAGTAAAGAGAACTAATGATCTTTTAATGAAAGCCCCTGTGGAAGTATAGAGCTAAGTATTGAGGATTAGCTTTTTATGAATATGATCATCATAAGGGTAGCACCTTGAGGCTCAGAAGTAGGCTTGAATGGAATAAGAGGATGTGGATAGGTAGAGAGTTGAATAAGAGCTATAAGCTTAAGTAGAGTGTCATGAAGAGGAGCACAATTGAGATGAGGTGCTAAGCTTCAGAGTTGTATATAGAGTCTTATGTATCGATGGTCCCATTCTCGATTAGAATTGACGGTTTCCTTCCTGAGTTCGAAGGACTGATTATTAAAGTGTTAGACAATTAAAATTGATTGAGTTCCAATATTTTATTCATGCTTGATGCTGAAAATGTCTAAGAGAATATCTCTACTCTTGATCTGAACTGATTTGTCTATTTTGAGTGATTTGTGATCATATGAATGGGTCGATAGTTTGATTTGTTGAGTGATTGATGAGAAAAGTTGTGATTGTTATTCTTGCCTAATGATGACAATGTCAAAGTAACATCCTTACCGTAACTTAATTGATGTTCCTATTCTTAAGTTGATTATCTATTCTTGAGTCTGAATAGAGATTGTTGAGAGTGATAAGGAGTCGAAAGACTGATGGATAGATGTAAATGTTGAGAGGACTTTCGAGTCTATTTGTGCCTTGATATCCACTCTTACTCATCATTCGAGGATGAATTATTCCAAGGGGGAGATGATGTAACGTTTGATAAAATTACCAAAATACCCCTAGAACGGAGACATGTGCTTAACACGTCTTTCAAAGCTTCGATGGGAAATCTGAGGCCGGATTTGTGATCAGCGCGAAAAACTAAATCAGGAAATGGTCTCAAACCTATTTAAGAGCAACCCGGTCAAAAAATAATTTTCGCAAAATTGACCAGAAATAGTGAGGGTACGCGACAGCTCCGCGACGTGGACCCATCGCGGACCCACAGTTATATTTTTTCTCAACTTTTCAACGGGATTGAATTTTTAAAATTTCGCAGGTGTGCAACAGGTCCGCATCGCGGACCTATTATCCCGACCTGTTCCACCAAAGTTTAAAATTTTAAATCCTTTGAGGGGCATTCCGGACTTTTCCCAACCCCTTCTAAACTTGAAACACAACCCATTTAGGTTGTTTTGATTAGTAAATAGGGTCAAAAACCTCATTCTAAGTCCTTCTTCACAATACTTGAAAGTTAGAGCTTGAGAGAGAAGAAAGAAGAACGTGAGATTGGAGAATTCTTGATGGGTGATTTGAAGAACTTTATTCCAGGTACGTAAGGCTAAACGAAAGCATGTGATTGTTCTCCCATGTGCCCCATAGATGGTCATAGATGAGTAGCGAGTCCATGAATCCTCATATATGTTTCTTGAAATACTTTCTTGATTATTTTCTTGAAAATTATATCTATTACATTTATTTTCATATGTTGATGATCATCATAAAATTCTTTTCTTGAATTGAATACTTTTCATGAGATATTGTATAAACCCTATGTGTTAATTTTGAAAGCGTGCATGAATGAACCTAGGGATGGAGTCTAGAGCCTTGATGTGAGTATGATGATGGGAATCTTGATGTGAGTATGAGGTTGAGTTATTTGAGCTTGATGATCCAATGAGTCTTCATAATTGAGTTGTTGATGTTTTGTCTAAACGACTTCTTCTAATTGGTGATCTGAGTCCTTGAGTTCTTAAATGAGAATTGAGTTTATTGAGATGAGTTAAAATCCCTAAAATAATAGAGGATGAGTTTGAGTTAATGAGATGATAAGAGTCTCCATGAGGCTAATTGAGATGATGAGAATCTCCATGAGACTAATTGAGATGATGAGTGTCTCCATGAGACCAGTTGAGACGATAAGTGCCTCCACGAGGCTACTTGAGATGGTGACGAGGATTCTTATGAGCATTGAGTCTTGGAAGAAGTGTCGAGCACCGAAATGGGTAAGAGTGAGTCGTACTTGCACTCATTACCTATGCCGGCCCAGCGTAGGAGAGGATTGAACCATTACATCTCATGGTCCCCTCTCGAGTTTACATCCCTGAAATCAATAGAACATGGCAGAGTTCAGATTCCTTGTGGATCATATTCATTCCATACCTGGCAAGTACGGGATGGTTGTGGTAACATCAGCGTGATTGTTGTACACCTGTTGGCTTATAACTGGTTGTTGTCAGTTAAGAGAAACTCCCAGAAAGTTCCTAACTGAGTACTTTAAGTCGAGATGAGATGAGTCCCTCTGAGTCAAGATGGGATGAGATGATTTGAGATGAGTCCCTCTGAGTCGAGATGAGATGAGATAAGTTGAGTTTCTTTGAGATGAGTCCCTCTGAGATGAGTCTGATTTGATTGATGAGTCGATTGGTTGATGGGTCACTTATCTACCCTTTGTTCTTTCTTTATATAGACACTTGACATGTTGATTGATGAAATATTGAGTTGATATTGTTTCTATATTATTCTACCTGTTTTGATTTCATTCAGCTATTTTACATACCGGTACATTCCACGTACTAACGTCCCCCTCTGGGACTGCATCATTTCATGATGTAGATATAAATTTATAGATCGTCAACAGGCGTATCGTTGAGAATTTGAGATATTCAGCTGACTGGTGAACCTCCTCTACTTCGGAGTATTCATTATATTTATTTCATCTTGCTTTAGAGTTAGATTTAATTAGCTTTATTTTGATCAAGGTAGTCATGGGTCTGTCATTGGCACCGCTTGATAGTGACAGAGGCTTCATAGACTAGAGTAGAACGTTGATATTAAGACTTGTTGAGTTACTTTCTTTCTACTAGCATTTTCATTTATGACATTATTTTGAAACTAGATGAAATAGGCCCATTTACTTCCTTATATCTTCCACTGATAAGTAGAATGAATGAATGTGATGATGCCAAGTGGTTCGCTTGGGAACTAGCAATAGTATCTGAGTGCCGGTTACGTCTAGGGTATCCTCCCTGGGAGTGACAAGGTGGGCCGGATCCTTGGGATGGGCTTGGACTGGGTTTAACAATTTTAAAATTATTAAAAATTATTTATTTAATTGATAAAATAAATGAGCGTTGAGGTAAATAAATTTATTTTGAAAAAAAAGTTAGAAAGTAGACTGTTTGATTTAGCAATTGTTGTAATTTCTAAAAACAAAATTAGCAAGTGGATATCCTTACACGAAAATTGCTTAAAAATATATATGCAAGTAGAGTGTGCAATTTAAAAATTTGTGCAATTGCTTAAAAAGAACTTAAGTAGTAGGTCTGAACAATTAGTTTAACAATTGTTGTAATTGCTGAAAACAATTTTATCTAGTGGATAGCCTTCAACAAAAATTGTTGCATTAGCTTAAAAATATTTTAGCAAGTAACATGTCTAATTTAACAATTGTTGAAGTTTCTGAAAAAATTTCTCAGCAAGTAAGTTGTACGATTTAACAATTGTTGAAGTTGCTGAAGAAAATTCTCAGCAAGTAAATTGTCTAATTCAACAATTGTTAAGGTTGCTGAAGAAATTCTCAGCAAGTGACTTGTCTAATTTAACAATTGTTGAAGCTGCTGAAGAAATTTCTCGACAAGTGAGTTGTCTGATTTAACAATTGTTGACATTGTTGAAGAAATTTCTAAGCAAGTGAGTTGTCTGATTTAACAATTGTTGAAGTGCTGAAGAAAATTCTCAGCAAGTGAGTTGTGTGACTTAACAATTGTTGAAGTTGCTGAGAAAAATTCTCAGCAAGTGTGTTGCTGATTTAACAATTGTTGAAGTTGCTGAGGAAAATTCTCAGCAAATGAGTTGCTGATTTAACAATTGTTGAAATTGTTGAAAAACGTTTTGGCAAATTATTGAGTAATTTGAATGTTAATTATTATCTAAACTATATTAAATGATGAATAGAGTAATTTTGATGTATTATGGTACTTAAATTTGATTTTGGTTGCGATTTTGTACAGTTACGTGGTAATTTGTTCACAACAGACAATAAATCAATCGACTAAACGCGTAATCAACATTTATTGAGCAATTTGAATGTTGATTGTTATCTAAATAATTGTAAATAATAAATAAAGTAATTTTTATGTATTATGGTACTTAGAGTTGATTTTGGTTGCGATTTTGTACAGTTACGTAGTAATTTGTTCACAACAACAATAAATCGATCAACTAAACGCGTAATCAACATTTATTGAGCAATTTGAATGTTGATTGTTATCTAAACAATTGTAAATATTAAATAAAGTAATTTTGATGTATTATGGTACTTAGAGTTGATTTTGATTGCGATTTTGTACAGTTACATAGTAATTTATTTACAACAGATAATAAATCGATCAACTAAACGCGTAATCAGCATTTATTGAGCAATTTGAATGTTGGTTGTTAACTAAACCATTGTAAATGATAAATAAAGTATTTTTGATGTATTATGGCACTTAAAGTTCATTTTAGTTGCAATTTAGTACAGTTACGTGTAATTTGTTCACAACAGACAATAAATCGATCAACTAAACGTGTAATCAGCATTTATTGAGCAACTTGAATGTTGATTATTATCAAAACCATTGTAAATGACAAATAAAGTAATTTTGATGTGTTATGGTACTTTGAGTTGATTTTGGTAGCAATTTGTTTGTAACAGACAATAAATCGATCAATTAATCAGGTAATCAACATTAATTGAGTAATTTAAATTCTAATTATTATCTAAATCATATTAAATGATAAATAAAGTAAATTTAAATATTATGCCACTTAAATTTATTTTAGTGGAGATTTTGTACAGTTACGCAGTAATTTCTTCGTAACAGACAATGAATCAATCAATTAATCACGTAATCAATATTAATTGAGTAATTGAAGTTTTAATTATTATCTAAACCAAATTAAATTGTGAATAATGTAGTTTTAAAATTTTATGGCTCTTAAATTTTATTTTGGTGGCGATTTTGTCTAGTTACATAGTAATTTCCTCGTAGAACACAATGAATCGATCAATTAAATGTGTAATCAACATTAATTGAGTAATTTTAATTCTAATTATTATCTAAACCTGTTAGACCCCGTATTTTTTTTATTTATTATTATTAAGGATAACTGTCCAATTGGAAAATTTTGGAGCGGATATCGT
>JAPFFP010039476.1:0-15066 GCA_026153255.1 Solanum medicagineum | reverse complement strand
TATTTGTATTATTATTATTATTTACTTTTCTTATTATAATTATCCTATTGGTAAGAATAGTAGTAGTAATAATTATTTATTGTTTAATTTACTTATTATTAGTAGTATTATTAATATATATCAATCTCGTATTTAAATATATTATATATTTCAATATAATTTTTTATAAATTTATTTAATCTAAAATAATAATTTCAATACGTTTAGTATTTTTACAAAAATATAATTTTAGTATATTTTACGTATTTTCTTTACATAAAGTAATCATATTAAAATATCATATATTTATACAAATATGTATATTATAATTATTAATTAGATGACAATCTATTTAATTTTATTCCAATTTATTTAACTCGTAGCCTTTTAAATCCAATTTATTTCAACTTTAGCTAAATCTTTTACAATTCTTTTCAATTAAATTAATTTGTGGCTTAATTTTAAAACACCCAATTTCCTGTCAAGAATTAATCTTGTCCATGAATTAATATTAATCCAACGTCTGGGACTAAATCCCATTCCTTGTCATTTAACACCTTACAGCCCCAATACCTAAATCCAAAGAAATATTGTCTTTGCCCTTGAACCCCTAGCCGCACCTGTCAACCCAAACGCCACCAGCTCCGACGACCCCACTCTCGCCGCCCGAAAACCACCGGAAAACAGCCCGCATCGCCGCTCTGTTTCTTCTCTCCGTCGCACCAAATAATTCATCTCTCCTTCTCTCTCTAGAAGGCCACAGCCGCCGCCCCCGTACTCCTCTGTTCCACCGGCGACGGCCAAAACCCGACGTCGAAACCATCCTCAAGCCACCATCGTGACCCCCCCGCTCGTCGCCGCCTCCTCCTCCTCTCCTCTTTCTCCTTGCCAAATCAGCCACCAATGACAAGCCTTTTTGCTCCATTTTCCAGCAAAGCCGCGCCCCAACGTACCCAAAACTCTGCCGGAAAAGCCCAAATCTCCACGAAGAAGAACTCCTTTCAGCCCCAAAACAACCCCAAAAACCTGTCGCCGCCTTCATTCACTACCGGCGAACGCTGTTTCATCGGAAGCAGTAACTGAAACGACCCCTTTTTGGTCTGAGCTCACCGGCGGACCACTTCTCTGACCCTAATGAAAATGGCTTCAAGACCCAATTGTGCTAAACATGGACTCGTAAAAGGTCCATCTGTGGTATCGTTTCTCTAACTTGATTTTTATTTATAAATTTGAGGTCAACGAGTTCGACTAGTTCATTATGTGTTTATGTGCAAGAATTTCACATCATCTATGTTAGTTGATGTATTGTTCTGTTCAAACAATTCCTTAAATATTTTAGTTTGTTGTTTGCTCCTCTTCTCGAATTTGGTTAGCTTTGTAAATTGGAAGCTCTCGTTGATTCTCAAATGCTCAAAACTCTTAATTATTTTGGGATTTTTGGTTGATTTTATGATACTATTTTTAATTAGAATAATTTGTCTATAGTTACACTTGCTTGTTAAAAGAATTATGTAGGAATATTGATATTCTTAGTATTCTTTGATCACTTTAATTAGTTTAATACTCTTCTTTTGACCGTATTATCCTGCTTGAAATAAAATATCTTAATATTTTTTTACTTATGGTAAGGTACGGTTTGATTGACTGATTCTTTGACATCAGATGTTGCTTACCTTTTACTCAATTTCTTTGTACAGTCATGACTATGTACTATTTACGGTAAATTATATCATGTTAGTAGATTTCTCTTGCCTTATTGAACTTAGACAGATTCTTACACATTCTACTATGGTAAATTTGATTAATCTCTGCACATGATTGATTCTCCTTCTTTGATTAAGGAAAAGATTTCTCATAATTGATTCTCCTTCCTTTTATTTGTTTTTTCTACTTGCTATATAATATGGCTTCCTCTCCTCGAGTGTCACGCCCCGAGTCTATCTCTTAGACGTGGCCGGCACTCAAAAACTATTGTTAGTTCTCAAGCGAATCACTTGGTTCAATTCATTTATTCAATTAGCGGAAGCTTTAATAAAACAAAAGGAAGGAAGTACTCAAGTGGGCATGCAGATTCTCATGTAAAATAATTTTATACCTTAATATAAAATAACTCAATATTTCAATTGAAATAAATAATAATGGTTTTTAAAAATTGACTCTGAAAGTAAAACCAACTATACTATTCTCTATCTAACTCAATCTATGAAGCCTCTATCAACTCATAAGGAGGTGCAGGACATGTTCAAGACTATCTCAAGACAATAAAAAAATAATGAACTAAAATAAAAAGATTCCTTCGAATGTAAGGAGGTTTCACCACTGTCTGCGACTGAATAGTTCTTCAAAGAAGTGCTTGTTGAGGATCTCTAAAACTTGTGCCTGCATCATGAAATGATGCAGCACCGAGTGGCGTCAGCTGTCAGTACATGGAATGTACGATATGTAAGATGGCCAAAAGGTATAATAGGATATTCACTTTAAAATTGAACTTTGAGATAGCTTAATTGATAAAAGTATATCACGCAAGTAAAACGTATGTTTTTGAACTTGTTTAAAAGTGCAACTTAATATAAGAAATACTGACTTTAATGCATTAATGAACACAACTCAATATATACAAATTATGATATTCAAATGCTTAGTATAAAATAACTCAATATTTCAATTGAAATAAATAATAATGGTTTTTAAAAATTGACTCTGAAAGTAAAACCAACTATACTATTCTCTATCTAACTCAATCTATGAAGCCTCTATCAACTCATAAGGAGGTGCAGGACATGTTCAAGACTATCTCAAGACAATAAAAAAATAATGAACTAAAATAAAAAGATTCCTTCGAATGTAAGGAGGTTTCACCACTGTCTGCGACTGAATAGTTCTTCAAAGAAGTGCTTGTTGAGGATCTCTAAAACTTGTGCCTGCATCATGAAATGATGCAGCACCGAGTGGCGTCAGCTGTCAGTACATGGAATGTACGATATGTAAGATGGCCAAAAGGTATAATAGGATATTCACTTTAAAATTGAACTTTGAGATAGCTTAATTGATAAAAGTATATCACGCAAGTAAAACGTATGTTTTTGAACTTGTTTAAAAGTGCAACTTAATATAAGAAATACTGACTTTAATGCATTAATGAACACAACTCAATATATACAAATTATGATATTCAAATGCTTAGCTCTGCAAATAGCTCAATTCAACTAAATATGCAGTATAATAAAAAGAATTACTTTAATAAAGAAATAATAAATCTCAGTGTGTAAAATAATAAACTTTACTTCTCGGGGAGCTTCTCTAATCGACAACTATCACTATGAGTTTCATGATGATATAGCGTCTTGCCCACACTGCCAGAGCCGTTTCATACTTTGCCCGGTAAGGAACAAAAACTAAGGGAGTGGATCTATCCCAAAACTGGACCATCTCAGTGGCGAGTGAGGAGTTGTACCGTGGTACAATCCAATCCTACGCTGGCTACGTAGTTTATGAGTTCAAACTATTATTACTCTCACTCATATCGGTGGTCAATAATACTCCCAAAGTTATTAATTATATGCTCATACTTAAAAGAATTTTTCTTTCTCAAAGTATTACTTTCTTCTCTTTGGGACTTAGCCCAACTTAACATTCCCTTAGCTTTTCTCAAAACTGTCTTCATGCTTCACTATTCAGAAAATACTTATACTAATACTTTTCTTGAGTTTAAAGCAAGATATCAAGATTCATAGATTTTTGTAGTAACTTTAGGGTTTAATTAGCTTAACAATTAAAAGTAGTATCTCAACTTAAGACCCCAATTTAGTAGAGGATTTTAGTAAATCTCATGCTTTTCTTCAAAAACTCAATAAAATCATGCATCATCTCATCAAAACATATTCCCCAACATGTAACTCTTTGTACTCAATAAAATACATATATAATATTAGTTTAAATTACTCTTTTATCAATGCATAAAAAAGACATCATCTTTACTCGAACGTGTAAAACCTTTATTCGAAAATACTTGTTTAATGCATGAAAAGTCATCAATCTCAATATAGGAAAATCATGATCATCAACATTCTTATGGTTCATGGGAAAGTATCCACGAACGAAAATTCCAACAATATAAGATATAATAATAATTATAATCTTAGTGCATAAATATATCTAACTCAACTGAGGAGGAATTAACTCATTTAGAATTCAAGAATTAGGGCAAAACTCTATTTGGACTCAATTATGGAGAATAAATATGTGGGGGCGCGTGGATGAACTCAGTCCAACGCTATGGATAGCTTTACATACCTGAAAAGTTGTCATTACCATCGAAATTTGACGAGTACTAGCTTGCTTGGAGAAAATCCTCGATCTTGGTAGTTCTTTGAAAGTAAAAGAACTTGGAAGGACGTTGATTGAAGGAAATCTCTTTGATTCTTGAGTTCTTGACTTAGAATCTTTAAAGTTCTTGATGAAGAACCTACATTCTTGAAAAAGAAGAATCAACAAATCTTTTGTTGTGATTCTTGAATTCGTCTTATTGAAACTCTAGATTATGATTTAATATTCTATTAGAAATTCATGAATAGATAAAGAAATCTAGGTTGGGTAGCTTGAAATCATGAAGAATAACTTACCTTGAGGAGGAATCTTGGAAGCTAATCTTAACTTGATGACTTTCTTGATGATTCTTGAGCATTTATGTTTAGGAATGAAGGAGAGGGTTTTTAATTATGAAAATTGACGTTTTATGCGTTTAGGACCTTAAATAGACCCCCAAGGTTTTAGGATAAAAGTAACCTGAAAATAAAAAGAAAAGAAGAATGTAATAGCTTATCCAGTAAGGGTCCGCGTCAGGTCCGCAATGCGCTCCGAGCGTGGACCTATAGACAGCTTTGCACTCATTCACTAAAATGGTCATAACTTTCTATTCCGAACTTTGATTAAGGCGAAATTAGATTCGTTGGAAAGCTAATTCAAATATCTTCGATTTAATATATTATGGGCCATCTAACTCATTATACTTTAGGAGATATGGTCATTTGAAGTTGACTCTTCTATCGACTCATACAAAAATTTAGTTGCTGGAAATTTTTTGGACTTGGCTTGATGTAAAAGATCTCTTATGACTCTAAATCACATGTAATATACTTTAAATACTTAGGAATTGATCCTGGCATGTATGTGCAACCTAAAAGTTACTGGTCCATCTAATTTTTGTAAAATCTTACGGTAGAACTCACACGCTAAGAAAGTTTTTAGCTTAACTTCGTACTAGAGGGTTCATGTGACCGTAGATTATCTCCAATTTTATTCCCACATTAAGAAATTGAATTTAACACTTATACTCAATTGAAAATCATTAACTAAATCTTATATCATATGAAGGATGGCTCAATCTCAGCTTAAAAAAATTGGGGTGTTACACAGAGACTCTTCTCTACATTCTTTCTTCTATGAACAATTCTCACCATTTTGCCACTACATAAGATACTTCACATAACTTCATAGACGATAATATAATAGACTCCATAGATATATTTTTACACTTCTTCTCTCAACACATTCCTCAGAAACAGAATTCTGCAAACATTTTTTTTATACTTCTTACTCCTCAAAAGATTTTCCGAAAAGAGAAGAGTGCAGCAGTAACATTTTCTTTCACTTTCAAAGTTCAAAGTTCCCCTGTTTTGGTTACTTTGTTTGCCTCAAGGTTAGGTGAAGTATTATTTAAAAATCTTTTATTTATATAACCGTGTTTATTTTTAGCAGGGTCTTAATCAATACAAGACACTGAAGAGCTTACCAAGATGAGATTCGGATTATGTTATGTACTGTTCAATATTTTGTATTCTTTTATTTTTTGATATTTATTTTTGATTTGTAACAATTGTAAACACTTTATAATAAAATTTGGGGCTGCTATTGATCTGGGGGTGGGGAATTACGTGCGACCAGTTTTCTGTTATTTATTTTTACTTTTCTTCTTCTTTCTTATGCGATATGTGTGATAGAACATATGCTTATTAGGATTAATTGGTTAATCACAGTTATTAAATCATTTTTAAGAATAAGATTTTTGACATATTAATTTTCATGAGTATTTACTTATCATTATATATAAACTTAGTAGTATAATTTTAGTATGATTTCAAGGTCATTTTTTGAAAATAATTTTTTAATTCACTTCTAATTTTTTTGTAAAATGTTGTCAAGTCTTGTATGTATAATAAGATTAATATGTGACTTTTGTGTTTGCACTTAATAAATATTTTTTAACTTATATAAAAAAAGAAGAAGAAGAAGAAATTATGCCCATATATTAAATTATATATAGATAAATGGTTGAAAGCATTCTATCAAGTATAGGACATTTTCTGAAAAAATTTTAAGTAAATTTCGTGCATATCATTATTTATAAGCTTTAACAATTTTGATGTCTTACTATTAAAATTAGGTTCATGTTTTAAAGATTCTTAGTGTATTGCATCCTTGAGCTTGAAATGAAAAAAAATAAAAATTAATACATTAATAATTAGGTTCATATTTTTAACATGTCATTTATGTCTACAGGAATTCCTTTTCAAACTTCTAAATTAAATAATGTCACTCCTCCGATTTCGAATATTTTTAATATATAACATAATTTGAATATATTTTCATAAGCATTTTAGAATATTATTCTTTTTAAAATCATGCCTCATTAAGTTTCAATATGATAATGTTTTTTTAGAAGGAATCTTTACAAAGTTTAAAAATTGTTGTGTGGTGCATACACTTAGCATGCTGCGCACTTTGCAATACCTTTTGTGTGTGTAGAGGCTTACTTGGGATTTACATGCTAATTGCTTGTCATCTATGTTTTGTTTGACGCAAAGCCTTTTAGGATATTCTATATTCCCTTTTAGTCTAGAATCATCAAAAAAGTAGATGTCCAATGCCTCTTGGACTTTAGGATGGGACGCTAGGCGCTATAGGAAAAAAGTTAGAATTTTTTATTTTTTTTAGTGCATTTTTAAGTTAAATAAATAAATTAACTTAGGAGGGGGTAGGGGTATATAGGACCCTCGGATATGATAACTCAACTCGAGCTTTAATAGGACGGAACCTTGGTTTTCGTTTTTAGACTTAATTAAGCCATGCGAGCTAAATGACAATTTTGTCCTCCGAAAAGTAAAAGCTGAGTAACTGATCCGAGCGGATTAATAAAATCGGTAAGTTCTTTTCTTTCCTTTCTTGTCGTGCTTTTCTTTAAATGCTTGGGGTAGTTAGATATTATTCGCTTATTTTTGCTTATACTTATTTGATCGCGTAGATTAAATTAGAATAATATTCTTTAAAAAGAGACCTTTATTTGTAACCCCACATAAATAAGAGACATGGTTGGGAGTCACATTTGTGTACCTCAAGGGGTGCTTAAAACCTTCCTCTCAAGGTAATTTGAATTCTTACCCGTTCTCTGGTTGATCTTGACTTTTGACTTAGATTTAGACTTAGAATGGTGTCCTAATGCACCTTAACTCATTAGGTGGCGACTCTTCAAAATTTTCAAATCCCAAAAGAGTCCTTGCCACGACGTCGTTCAGATTCCCGTCGGGGCTGTGGTCAACCTAGTCTTTAATTCTTGGAAACTCTTCTCACAAGCTTCTGAACATTTGAACTTAGCCTTTTCTGAGTCAGCTTGGTCAAGGGAGCTGAGATAGAAGAGAACTCATCCACAAACCGTCTGTAGTACCCCGCCAAGTCCAAGAAACTCATTATCTCTGTGGGAGTTGTGGGCCTTGGCCAATTCTTTACAGCCTTAATTTTTTGGGAATCAACTTGAATACCCTCACCAGACACAATATGCCCCAGAAACGCCACAGATGCCAACCAGAACTCACACTTAGAAAACTTAGCATATAGCTGTTAATCCTTAAGGGTCTGAAGGATAATTCTAAGATGGTCTGCATGCTCCAACTTGCTACGGGAATAGATCAGGATATCATCTATGAACACAATGATGAACATATCTTGTACAGCCTCAACACCCTGTTCATAAGATCCATGAAAGCTGCTGGTACATTCAGCAGCCCGAAGGACATGACCAAGAACTCATAATGACCATAGTGAGTTCTAAAAATTGTCTTAGGAATGTCTCTATACCCAGATCTGAGGTCTATCTTGGAAAAACAGGTAGCACCCTAAAGTTGGTCAAATGAGTCTTCAATTCTTGGGAGAGGATACTTATTCTTAATGGTGATCTTGTTCAACTGACGATAATCTATGCATATCTGAAGAGAACAGTCCTTTTTACTCATGAAGAGAACTGGAGCACCCCAAGGTGAGACGCTTGGTCTAATGAATTCCTAATCTAAAAGGTCTTTCAGCTACAACTTTAACTCTTTTAGCTCCGAAGGAGCCCTACAATGTGGAGGAATAGATATGGGCTAAGTATCTGGAAGAGTGTCTATCCCTAAGTCCTATCAGGAGGGACTCCGGGAAGATCCTTAGAAGAGACTTCTGGGAACTCATTCACAACTGGGACAGACTGAAGAGATGGTGTCTCGGCACGAGAATCCTGAACTCTAACTAGGTGATAAATACACCCTTTGGAAATCAACTTTTTGGCTTTGAGATATGAGACAAACTGACCTTTAGGAAAAACTGGGCTACCCCTCCACTCTAAGACTGGTTCATTAGGAAACTGAAATTTGACTACTCTAGTTCTGCAATCTATAGAGGCATACCCAGCATGAAGCTAATCCATGCCTAGGATGACATCAAACTCTACCATGTCTAACTCCACCAAATCAGCTATAATAGTCTTATGATAAACTGAGACTGGACTGCCCCTATAAATTCTTTGGGCTAAAATAGACTCTAGTAGGGGTGGAAACACAAAAAGGCTCAAGAAGGCATTTTGAGTTGACCCCAAACTTCACAGCTACATATGGGGTTACAAAAGACAATGTGGCTCCTGGGTTTACTAATGCATAGACATCATAAGTAAAGATTTTGAGCATACCCGTAACCACATCCGGTGAGTTCTCCTGCTCCTGTCTGGTGCCCATATACAAGCGATTTATGCCCCCGCTTATTCCTGCTGTAGTGCCCCTGCGAGGTGGCTTACCCTGCGGTTGTGAAGAAACTGTCTGTGATCCCATATCTCTCATAGTCTGTTTCCCCATAGGGCAATCCTTCAAGAAATGCCCTACCTGACCACATTTGAAACAGTCATTTGTGCCCATAAGGCACTCTTTGGGATGAGACTTACCACACTTACCACAAGTAAGATGATTTGTTCCTTGAGCTATATTACCCTGTAAATAGCTGCCCGGGAACCTGCGATGCTGTGCACTCTACTCATTCCTGACTCTCGGTGCAGGTGCACTAGCGGATGAAGGTGCTGGTCCGACTGCCTTAGGCTGAAAAGATGAGTGACTTCCACCTCCAGTCCCTCTCTTGCCCTTCTCCTGGCCTGATGTCTTGGCCCTCTTACTCCTAAACTCCTCCCTATCCTGCATCTTCTCCTCCTCTACCGGCTGAACATATGTTATCAAACGGGCTATATCCATATCCCCAATCAAAATCGCGTTCCTTCCCTCTCTCTTAGTCATTCGAAAGTGTCCGGACACGAAGAGGTCTATCCTAGTATGCATATCTGCCACCACAGCTAGAGCGTAACGGGATAGCTGAGTAAACTTGAGGTTGTACTACCGTGTACTCATATTCTCCTGCTTCAAATTCAGAAATTCCCTTACCTTAGCTTGCCTCATCTCCCTGGGAAAGTACTGTCCCAAAAAAGCCTCCTCAAACACTGTCCAACTAATAGCTGGCGCCCCATCTGCCTTGTTCCCTTTCCACTGATCGAACCAGAGTCTAGCTAGCCCCTTGAGCTGATAGGCAACCAACTCAACCCGCTCAGCATCACCTATATGCATCACCTGAAACACCTTCTGGAGCTCCTCAATGAAGTTCTCAGGATCCTCCTTCACATTGGACCCCGTGAATTCTGGTGGGTTCATCCTCAGGAACTCGCTAACTCTGGCGGTATCTGACCCACCATTTCTACCATCTCCCTGGCGACCTCCCTGAGTAGTGACTGCATGAGCCAAAGTCTGAATAGCCTGGCGAAGCTCCACATTGGTGATGTCTGCCTGTTGTGGCTGCTCCATAGGCATAGCTGGACCTCTAGGCTCCTCAGGAATTCGGCCAGGATGATTTACGTTTCTCCTGGCTCGGCGCTCTCTGCCCCTTACTGGTCCGTTAGCTTTGCGAGGAGGCATGATCTGAAAAACATGACGCGAATGTACGATTTAGAAGGGACTTCACAGAGATATACTCTAGAGCACGAGACAAAGAATGGCAATTAAGGATGATACTTCCTAATGTCCCGTAGCCTCCCTATAATAGATGTGGCGCGCTTCACACCATAATACAGACTCTACTAGATACGGTTTCATAGACTCCCTAGGACTCTTGAACCTGGCTCTGATACCAAGTTTGTCATGCCCGAGCCTATACCCTGGACGTGGCCGGCACTCGAAAACCATTTCTGGTCCCAAGCGAACCACTTAACCTGGCTACCTACTCAACGGAAGACTTAAAAATAGTGGAAAAGCTACTAAAATACAAGCTAACTCATGAATTGTCTGCATAAACTGAATGTGAAAGTGCATAAGCAATACTGAATAAATTGGAACTAGAATACTGACGCATAATCAATGGAACTTGTACTAAAGTTGTCTGAAAGGATTACTGGGAAAGGCCCCAAATAGCCAGAACTAAAAACAACTGTTGTAATGAAACATAAATAACTCCAGAGCCTCAGACTGAGAAGAGGTCTCACCATAAGACTGAAAGATGTTAGGTACTCAACGAAGCGGTTGCTGAGGAACTCTGTCACCTGTGTCTGCATCATAAAATGATGCAGGTCCTAAGGACATCAGTATGTGGAATGTACGGTATGTAAGATGGCAAAAACAGTAACTCAAGATAACATAACATTTCTCAAAAACGATATAAACATAACTTATAATAAAGTAACAATAATAATAAATACTTTATATGCTGAAAATAACAAGCTGAAAACTGGTAAGAAAAACATAAATTCTTAGCTTGAGGAGTTTCTCTAACTGACAACCACCACTATGAGCTTCGTGGTGATACAACGTCTTGTCCACACTGCCAAAGTCATCCGGTACTTTGCCGGGGTAGGGGACAAAGAGCTAGGGGAGTTATCCATCCCAAACTGGGTCATCTTAGTGGCTAAAGAGGAATGTACCCTGATACAATCCTATCGTATGCTGGCTATATAGTTTATGAGTTCAAGTAATTAATTCTACTCTCACTCATATCGGTGCTCAATACTACTCCCAAAATACTTTTATATAGCTCATACTTAAAGACTTGAAATTCTTAAAATATGCTTTCTCGGGAACTTAGCCCAACTTACTACTTAGCTTTCTGAACTGAAATCTTTAACTTTACTGAAACAAATATCCACTCCTGTGATTCCGAAAACATGCTAGATTTCTTGGCTAGTATACAGGAATCAATTTTTAAAATGTATTTCTTGAACTTAGCTTAAAGAGGTACTCATACTAGTCTTTCTTTTCTTGAAATAGTAACAAGATTTTCAAAAAACCTCAACAACAATGAATCTTGTTCATATATGAGTATAATTTTGATAGCAAAACTTCAATTGAATAATGTAGAATCCAAGAATCATACTATTCATCAAGGATTCCTACTTACCATGAGAATTAACATACTTCACAAAACTTATGAGAATTTAATATCAACTAGTATTTGAAAGTTCATGGGTGAAAACTAACTTCTATTCTTAAAGATATTCCTGAAAATGATAGTTTTAGGGTGGCCTTATATACCTTGGAAAGAACTCTTGGCGAAATAAAGGAATTTTCTTGAAGGTCCTAACCGTTCTTTATTTTACGCTTGAAGTTTCTTGGAGGGTTTTTCTTTCTTGAACGGATGAATGTGAAAAAGAATACGTTTTTGGACTTAAATTTGTCTTAAACTGACTAGTTTAGTATTGGGGGGTGTGAGAAAGGTCGAAATTGCCCCTCCCCATTAAAAGAGACAAAACTGCTCGAAATTACACTAGTGCGTGTCGCGCACTAGTGTATATTTCCAATTTTTCGCGAAAAATCCAACTGTGGTTCCATGTCCGTAGCACGTCGCAGAAGGGGCGCGGAAACCTCACTGTTTTTTATTTTTTGGAAAAAAATAATTCGAGTTTTTTCGTGTTAAAGTCGAGTTGAGATCATTTTCCGACTCAATTTTCGCACTGATCGCAAATTCGATCTCGAATTTGCAATTGGAGCATGGGAAGACACGTTACGCGCAAGGTCAATCCTAGGGGTATTTTGGTCTTTTCATGAGGGTGTCACAGATCCACTTGGAGTATTTCCTAAAGACATTGCAACTTAAATTTATACCGAAGATATATGATGAATGAGGATATCGATTGATCCAAGTTTCATATTTTCTCATCTAATTACCTGGGACAGGAAATAGTTAAAGTAGAATAGAAATTGGAGGAGAACAGGGGAGGATGATAATAAATTACGAATTAGGATATTGGCAAGAGTTCTTTTTTTTTCGTTGAGCCAAGCGCCTACGGAAACAACCTCTTTACCTCCCAAGATTGATTGAAGAAAATCATACGGATTTGCTTGAGGTGATGAGTTGGTATTTCGACACAAGTACTGTGAGTAGTAATCTTAACCCCAATTTGTGTATTATAAGTTTTCATGATTTTTACATGATTTATAAAGTGAATTGCTATTGAATGATTTGAATTTGCATATTAGACAAGTCCTTTTATTTGATATGATACCGAAATAGTTATTTGTATTTTATAAGACAAGTATATTAAAATTGAGATGATTACCGTTTTTGAAAGATTTGACGTTTACTTGAGATATAAGTACTTTTACATGTGTTTTTCATTAAGTTTTGACATGATATGATTACAAGATTTACATGCCTTTTACTGCTTTGGAAAAGCTTATATGGTTTATAAAAAGAGTTTTAATTGGAATAGACCTTGATGAATCCCGTAGCTAACGGCGGGTTCCTTAGACCTGGTGCACCTTGTATTATCGATTACAGATAGAGCCCTCGCTAGTGGGAAGGTAGAACTAGCATACGTTACCGATATCCCTCGAGTAAGGACTTACTGATATGAAAGTTACAGTTATCGTCTATTCTTTTAAGAAGATAGACATAACGATTACAGATGATTCATTCTTGGAAACCTAGTCGAATTGCTTATATGAGACAACAAGAGGATTTTGACTATTGATTCTTGAAAGAGAATTTATTACATGATTTTGATAATTATACTAGCATATTTGTTGACTTTTCCCTTATTAAAAGGGTTGTGGTTAGCAAGTAGATTCCATGGTGAGCTGTGTAATGGATTTTGAGTTTCTCCCTATTGGTGGAGATAGTTAGCATTTTGCTTCTTTTTTTTTTTTTAATAAATTGGGGGTTGGGGAAGGGTAATAGGGAGGGGGATGACAACGTGGGGAATCGAGCCCTCACCAACAAGGTGGGAATTTAGGTACTGAACCAACTGAGTTACTGAGTTAGTATTTTGCTTAGAGAATAAGGAGTATAGATTTTGATTTAATAAAAAAAGAGGTCAAAATTATTTTTAACATATTATAAGTAATTCTAATTTTTTTTTTCTATTTATTGGATAAATTTGTCAGTTCTTTCAATCAAAAAGTGTCCTCAACATATAAGAATCATTCAAAATGCATTTCTTCCACCTATTGGATTAAATTTACTCCTAAGTTAAATAGTTTTACATAGTTGCTCCTTTATTTAATAGTAATATCATTCACATAATCAGCCTTATTTTCATTTATTTTAAATTACCAGGTTCATTTACCTTTTCAGTAAATTAATTGTCTAATGGAAACAAGTTTAAAAGAATAATTAACCCACAGCCTGGATTAAATAAACACAACAAATGCCAAGAATTTTGAGGTTCTTGTTAATTTATTATACTAGTTGATGAAGAAACATTGTAATGTTTTTATTATAGTGTTTTCAAAATACAGTGTTTGTAATCATTAATTTTTCGTTATACTAGTTCTTCGACACGCGTGTTGTATGTGTATCTTATATTACATTTTTTAGATTTAATTTAAACGATTAAAATTTCATGAAATTATAAGCGCATGATGAGTAAAAAATATAACAATTACAAATTGATATTTAAAAATATGATAAGAAATGTCAAATGAGAGATATATTTTGATCTTTAAAATTAATTTTTCTTTTAAGCAACCAATGGTAAAATTTGAACTTAAGTTCCAATAAAGTTACAAATGGTTAATTTGAACCTAATAAAAATATAGGCTTACAACAATTAGAAATTCATAGAAAATCAAATCAAAGATGTCTAATAGAGCAAACAAATAAAAATAAATAGAGAAGGAAACATACAACGTACACATACTTCTTAAGACCTTAATCATAACAATATAGATGAAAAACATAAAACCAGTATATAATTTTTGGAGTTACACAAAAATAGAAAACCCTTTAGTCTTACAAAAGTCCTTGTGCAGTATCAACAATAATGTCATGAAGGAGGGATTTCAATAGGATCTGACTCGTCTCCTCTGCAATTTCCACTTGGAACGCCAAAAGCGAAATCAAAACTATTACAAAAGGGAGAAAAAAATCTCTAAATGGGTTACCTAATACCGATTTAGAAGAAGATGTCAAATCCTTGATTAGTTGTGCCATTGATTAAAATAGATCTGTCATCTAACACCACGAGCAGACATGAGAAATACGAAGGTAAATATAGAAAGTATGGAGGAATAAGAAGGTTGTACTCTTGTCAAGTTGTTGACAAAAGAAAAGTTGGACATTAGAGGGAGATCGAAATTCAATTCAGAGAAGGAAGATGAAGAGAAGCATCTTGCAGAAGGGAGAGATTATCATGGATTTTTTGAGAAAAAACATGGAAGATGCAAATAAAGGGTCTACTGTTGACCCCAATTTTTACCCTCCACGGTGTCAAATTAGTCATCGAGCTTTATTTGTATTATTAACGATTTTCGGACAATTATT